>DWPT01000953.1:0-20673 GCA_018251895.1 Agathymus mariae mariae
AATATCATTAAAAGTTTTCCTAAACTTTCAATAGTATTTTGAGGTTGACGTTACATGACACATATTTTATTTGTATGTTTACCGGTTATAAACTACAATTTTCAAAAGTTTTTTCATCCAAACCGATACTTATTCAAATAATTTATGTATTGACGACCCCATAGCCCAGTTGGTACTGACCCTGCCTGCCAGGCGAGGTGTCCCGGGTTCGATTCCCGGCCAGAGCAGACATTTATATAACAGATAAATGTTTATTCTCGGGTATGGGTGATTGTAATGTCAAATTTGTGTATGTTCCTGCCGACCGTAACACAGGGAATCCTAGTACGAGGGTAGGAGTGTGTAAATGAAACAAATTATAAAAAAAATATGTATATTTTCTTATTCTGTACAAAATAATAAGTGATGGTTTTTACTGATGACGGTTTTTTGCATCTGCTTTCTTACAAACCATTACTGGCTGTGTATTATTTATGTAACACTATCCAGTAATATTACTTACCCCTTTCACGAGGTAATGTAATAATTTATGGCCCTCATATTTTTAAATACAGCTCTAATAATACAGGTATTGAAAATAACGATAAATATTAATATGTGTAACAATAATACTTGTATCGATATTAACCAAATAATAGTAATCGAATAATTTACTAACTTCATCGCCCACCGCTTTAAATAAATAAATAATATTATATTTGACACATGGATATAACATGGAGTTTTTAATAATATTTTAAAAATTGTAGTGTAAGGGAGTTCCATCCTAAAGTCCAAACAAAACTCTCAGCTCCTTCTACACCTTATTGAACAACACACGGAGCTGCGACGATCATATCCTTGGTACTCAGATGAGGCATGGCACTTGATTTTTCCTGTTGAACTTCGCTGAGCACTTTATAACGCAATTTGATATCGACAGTACGTGAGCATGCTGGTAAGGTTATGCAGATAATAATTATCAGCCAGAATATATTGGCATCAAACCCTAGAATCACACGTAAAATGTTTTAACATGTTTTGGTTGCACTATTTGGGAGATAATTGTAGGCGGATTTCTTGCTTCATTCTTGCTAATCAAATCTTGGATGATGCTTTTATTGTAATTGATCACCATGGGTGAAGTGATCACTTGTAATCCCCTAATTATAAGTAATCCCTGGCTCATCTGGTTGTTTGTTGGCCATTGTCTCTGAAAAATAATAAAAACGTAAAGAGCTCCATGGCTCCTTGTTTTGTATACTAAACTTCCCAGCAACAATAGGTATCACCCCCATAACCCTGTGATGATCATTGAGCACTCTACTGGATCAAACTGGATATATATCCTGATGGTACCCCAGCATGTTGGCAAGCTCAATTCTTCCTTAATAAATAACAACAAGAAGAGAAGTGAGTTCCCTTCGTCTCCTGTTTCGTTATTGTTCAGCAATGCGTTAAAGAGAGTTTTGTTATTACCTACTATGTCCTTAAGCGGCGGTGATGGTTCGTATCAGGCGGCTGAACATTTACAAATAATAATATACCTAGCATAACTGATAAACTTAGAACAAAATCGTTACTGACCAATTACGTTTTATACTGTGGTTTTCATTATCTATTGAATTTTCTTTTAAAACCGTATATATCGGCGATTGATTTGTTACATAGTATCAGTTAGGAACCCAACAACGACGTATACTTAGAATTTCAAGTTTATTATTCAAGAAATGTAACATTATTGCAGACGTCCATCACATTTTCATCCAAATATGACGTATAACAAACATATCATCTGCAAAGCACGAATGAAAGTTTGAATTTCGTTGGGTACATCGAAGGGATCACTTTATATTTAAGACCTTAAATTTAATTATGTGCCGGTTTGATACGTGTGCAAATATTATCTATGGTAGCGAAATTTCTTGTCTTTATACATTAATGAGATATTACGTTTATATAATGTGTGTATTTTATAAAAAAACCAAACCCTGTACAGAAAGAGTCGCCTGTCTATCTACTTATCACGTCAGACTTTGCTTGAATTTACTGGTACATTAATATTTATATTTATAACAATTTGTTGACCCAATCGCGGACGTGTACCGTAACTAAAAGAAATAAATTTTAAAGAAATATTTAAAAATGAAAATAATTTTTTGTTGAGAGATTCCGTAACATATTTAATAAAAAAAAACTGTATACAATGTTACAATTAAATTTGAACATATTTGATTTGACGTACACAATTAATAGTATCAATGGTATGGAATTAATTTGTATGATGGATGGATCGAGAGACTGAAGGACATTTGAAACTTTCTGAACTTTGTCACAGAAAATTTGTCAGTTTGAATTTCACCCTAATTGGAAAATCACATGTGTTTCAAGCGTCTCTAATGTCGAAGAGAGGTCCATTTGTAGGATGACGTGACAGATATAGCGTGGGAAGTTTTAAGAGGTTTGGTAAGAGGCATTTTGGTAAGAGGCAGTATAATATTGTGTCGAATACTTTCGATTGGTTTCACTTAAAAACGGGAATTCATATATACTTACCAGCATATTCTGATTCGCGTATCTGTCGATCACATCCTTTTTCCTCAGAATCTTAGACGAGTTTTGAATTTGTTGATAGAATGACCGACTTCCTACGTAAATATACTTATTTTGACTAAGGGCATCGAATCAGGTGTGTTAATTAGAAAAAGGAAAAAGTGCGTAACGCGAAATATTAAACAAAGGATTCGTTATAAGGGATGCTTAAGATTTAAGTAGGAAATATTTCATTATTAAATTTTAATATAAATAGAAATTCTTCTTATTTTTAAAACTACTTAACTTATAACTTTGAACAATGTATAATATAATATAATGTAAATATGCTTCTATCATCCATAACTTACAAAAAATTCTTTATAAGAATATCGTAAGTCTAAATATCTACATAGATCGGTTATTATTAAGGCTTGCATTACAGCATATAACCTTATGCTACGCAAATTCATTTTTTTATAGTGAAACTACATTTATATGACTTATAAATAAAAATTAAAATAAAAATATATTTATTGATTAAACATAAATCACAATAACATGTCGCAAGGGCCCCTGTACCGGGTCGGTGACCCGTATTACTGGGTGCCCCGCTCATCCACCAAGTACAAGAGAATTTTAATCAATTATAGAACTAGTGACAATTATTACAATGTATACGTAACTTATTTTTTATAGTTACAGCCTATAAAACCGCTGGTGAACTAAGTGATGCATTACCAATAAGCAATTTTCAGAAGGAGAATTCCCTGGCAGTTTAAGATCCTTACAACGACCGTACCGTCGGTAGTAAGCTGGAGGTAGAGTGTCCAGTGATCAAAAGATCTGACACTCTTGTGATATCTTGAGCACAAAGATAGACCCTAAGATTTTAGAATCTAAAAGTTGGTTGACCACGTTATATTTTGTCTGCTAATCATTTTAATCATCAATCGAGAAATTAATCAGTTTATTATCATTTATCAATTCTCTTTTAACCTACTAATTTAATGGTAATAATAGTTTCTCTCCTCATCGTAAAAGTGAGTAAATTGAACGCCAATCTTATCTAATTTGATACTAAGACAAAAACTGAAACGCGTCGCAATGCATTTAGATATTCCAAGGAGCCTTTCATGACAAGGCCAGCTTACTATAGAAGCATTTATTATGAAAGATATTTTTCAATATATTAGTTCCCAAAATTATTATCATGATGTGAATTCACACAATTCCAAGATTTTACATAACCGATTATATTTTACCAATTGTGTTATGTATGTGTGTAAATGACTGTTATCAAGTTTATTGTCAACTCACTTTGGTTAAATTCCTTTTGAACGGAAATTTTTAGCATTCATAACTACACACACACAACTACACTGCAGACTTATACCTCCAGGTCGGTGAGCAACAACAGTATTGGAAATTTTCACGCCACCAGAAGACCTTTTTATTAATAAAATATTGGTAATATCCCTTAAAGTCGTACTACAAAAATGCAAATGATTTTCTAAAACACATCTTCAAAGCCTTATGGCAAAGATGTCACCGGTGCCATAAATGTATTATTTGACGTAGATATCTGAACTGTTGTTCACGAGTTATTTATTCTGTCAATCAATACGGCTTTAAGGGCGTTTCATTCACTTTGATTGCGTGCCATTTAAAGGGTCGAAATAACTATAGTTGATAATATCAGGCGTTACAAAATAAATATGTTAACACAAACCATGATAAGTTCTCAAGGTTACTAACTATGATTGGCGTATACCAGGGCGGCATTGTGGATGTTCTTTGTTTTCTACTTTAGTAGTTTTTTTACCGATTTGCTGTATTGCATTAACAATTATGCCAAGATTGTGCTGTTTACTGATAATATGTAATCAACGTGTGATATTAAATGAACAGAAAACAAATTAAGATGTAAATTGTACCCTATTTGATGAATCACGTTGGATATATAATTATTATTTATAACGCAGAAACTATTAAATTACTTTCTTTTGCCTACCTGATGTTGATTCACTATTTATGCATATTGCAGAAAAGGGCAATTGAGATAAATTCAAATTGCGTGAATGTCTATAAAAAAATACATGTAAGCTCAAGCAAATACAGAATACAATTTGTCGCGGATCGGGCGTTTGCGTGATTGAAGAAAAATACAAGTCCCTTATAGGAAACCAAATTAATTTATAAGATTTGCGTTCGTTTGCCGGATCTGGCCTACAACGTAGCAGCGCACTCCCCTGATTACATGGTGGTGGGGATGTTGGTATATACTGGTTCCAGTTGCATCCGGATAACATTCCTTTTTCTTTCCCTTAATCCCGCCTTCAAAGCATTCGATAATTGGAAACCGGAAATTTGCAAATTCGAATCTTGAACCTTTTAGTATAATATATTTACGTGCGTATGTAGGTACCAAAATCAGTATACATATTGATCTAATACATCGACTAGACTACCTAGATTGATTCTTTACGAGCTTACAAGATACTTGAATTGGCGAAATGGAAAGGAGTGCTCACAACCAAGCAAGGGTCAGCACTAACCACTATGACGACAAGCATCCGTGCACACCGGCCGATGAAATATTCCATTAGTAAAATAACAAATAAACAACTTTGGCGTACAAAAGTGTTTATCTGATGCGTACGCGACTTAATATTTTATATTAAATGTTTTTTATATTTTATGATTTAAATTATTTTGTGATGCAATCGTTGGTTAATGATTAGGTTTATTTTTGTAAGTAGGCTAAGATTAAGTTTATTTAATTGCTAACATACTGCCTTCCCTTCGCTTCAGGAAAACCAAGGCTTACATTATTTTAAATTAATTTATAACTTTTATTTACGAATTGCAATGAAACATAAAGTAATAAAGTATAAAGTGACGCTAACTGCAATACATTAGTGCAAACCAGAACCAAATATGTTAAGCCGTTTCTGAGATTAGCGGGAACAAACGCACAGACAAACAGAAAAAAATTCTAACAACTGTTGTTTTGGGTTCTATTGCGCTAATAAAGGCTCCTGATAATAGTATTGTTCATGTAAAGAAGGCGATCAGTAAGAATTTTATTATTAGTATAGATATAGATAATTACCGAAAATAGGAAATCATAGTTTGATTCTAATAATAATAGTAAAATAAAAAATTGGAATAATTTGGTTACGTCTTCGCGTACGCAAGTGCACCGACCTTTTTTGAACTCGGTGTACATTTATATCACTATATGAATATGTAGGCTCTGTTTGTATATTTAATTTATTTTCATATTTTGTGATTGATAATTGTTATATGATTGAACCCGAAACTTTCAACTTTCACTTTTGTCGGTCTGTATGTCTTACTGTAACTACAAAATGCCTCGATGAATATTTGTACTTAGATAGAACATGTGATCGCGCAAATTATAAGCTATATATTATATCGTTTGTTCTTACGGTTATATTAAAAATATAATTTACTCATTATTTATGTATATCTTAGGTAGCCATATTTATTTGTTCTTTTCCATGTGTGTTCCATGTGTTCCATGTATTCAACCCCTCGAAGGCATAAGTTCTCCGCAAAAAGAACCCCATTTGTCTTGGCTATCACTATCACTAAAAATATTGGGATCGTGGGGGTCGACGTTTCGAACAAAATGCACTACCGGGGTCATCTGAAGAAGAAGACTAAACTCGCCCCCAGAAAACTTGGTGTACTGAATAGGGAGAAGTAGTACTTCACGTCGAAGCAGCGCCTGCTGCTCTACAAAGCCCAAGTTAGACGACATACGAAGTACTGCTTTCACCTTTGGGCCGGTGCACTGTATACAGCGGCGTGCTGCTCGAATTGTCGACGTTCCCAGTCTTACAGACGGCCTATACTGCGTCCTCTACCGTCTCTACTATGGTGAACGTTCCGAAGAACTTTTCAACATGGTATCCCCATCCACCTTCCTTTATCGCACCACCCGCAAAAGGATGCGGTTCCACCAGCATCATCTCGACTCGTGGCAGTCGACCAATGGCAACGGTGACCACTGCCCTCCAGGATGACCGTATGCCCTTGTGCCCGCCTTTTACATACAAAATTAATACATAAATTGTCGAATGGTGTTGATGGGATAAGAATAAATAAATAAATATTAAGTGTGAAATAAATGGACGAATGAAGTATGTTAAGATAAAACTTGAAACTATTAGAATATTAGAATTAAAATCGCAGAGTTCATTCATAGTTATACGTTTTAGAATTTTCAAGCGACGTGTAAAACCACAACTTGTATTTAAAGAATATTATAGTTAAGGCGAATACATCAAGGACGCTTAGCAATTATAATGTTGCTACCGCTCCGATTAGAAACTTCATATGTACGAAATTATTATACGTTACTAGATACGCGACCTCGATTCGCTTCAGGCAACCGCTTTGACATTTAAATATATTAAAAGCCTTATTTTATGAATAGTTTTTTTTTTATCTATGGGTAAGAAACATATTAATTTATTATTATAACTGCAGCCAAACAAAATTTTATTTACTGTCCTCTTAATAGAAATTAATTTTTATTTTCTATTCCGCAGGTACAGATCCATCCTAGATTATGTTTTACAACTTAATTTAAGTATATACCAAGTATTATTCAAATCTGTTCATAAGTTTTACTATGATACGTTATCAGTGAGACAGACAAAAATTACAAAAAAAATCTTGACCTGTATGTATGTATTTATATGTATGTGATATCAATGCCTATCTACATAAAAATTTCCAAAAAAAGTTTAATGCGCTGATTCGGATTTTAAAAACAAGGAATAACATATTCGTATGTTAGGAGAAAGTACAGGTAACAAATGCGCGTGCGCAACATGTTCACCACGAGTCGCAGATGCAACGCGAACAGCGCTAAGCATAATTGCAATGCACAGCTAGTTTATTAAGTTTGCGAATATCAAAAATAGTCTTGTTTTAATTTTCAAAAAGAATAAGGAACATAAATGAAAGATGGAAAAATCTAATTTTTATAAAGGCATATATGTATATTACATATATTTATATATATTACATATATTTATGTAATATAAAACAATATAACTATAGTTCTTTAAAGATATTTTGTGATTCGTTTGTAATTTAGCTTGTATTTTTCAAAACAGTTTAATGTAAAAATCAATTAAGCGATCGACAAAAGCCTAGATTCATTATTTATAAACCGTTATTAATAACGAAATTGGCCCTGCGTCGGACAATCGACATATTTTTTCGCCATGCCTGCTTCAGCATTGATATCTATAACCCCATTATTCAGCGGATTAGCTTTTTGCTGGATGAGTCCCGGAATATTCAAAAGGTATTATTGGATTTTGTGAAACCTGTACGAATGATTCAGAGCCATTTCTTGTATAGTCGTTGCAATAAACAGTATCCTGTTTATTCCTTAACTGCGCAATGTTATTTATAAAACTAACAGTTCCGATTCATAATTATTCATTACAGATTTGTGTCACAGCTTAAAAATTGGACGGCATTATTAATGCTCATTTTACGTTCGGTTACTATTATTAACAGGAATTCAGCCCGGAAATTTCAGAGCTTTAACAATATTACCGATAGTTGTTGTACGGGTCTACCAACGAAATATTATTTGGTACACAATGAACGTGGCCAGTTTATAAAATGTAGCAATTTGTACTATGTTCATTTGTATCTTGACCGCAATACCAAAGTGAATTACTATCAGAGACGACTTGGATGAACTTCCAGCGTTGGGTTTCTGTTCAAACTTACCTAGGGCACCTTATGTATGATTATTTGTGAGTTGCCAGCGCGATGCTTCAATTCGTTGCGCAACTTGGAATGCCTTTGCCGCGAACTTGTTCTCCGCCAGAGTGCCAGTTCATTGCGACGCCAATTGCTACATAAACAAGCCTCTACCGACCGAGATATGAGGCCACGATGACACAACTACTTTGTTTACGGAACAAAATTTTGTAAACACTCCTATTTTACCACTGTAACTTTAGCTGCTCGTTCCGACTTCGCTTAGTAAATTATTATATATACATATAGTTATTTTATATATAGCTAATATAACATATATAAATAACATACCGATAACACATCTCTTAAATAGTAAAAGATTTTTTCAATCAGGTGCCGTCGTTCCGGATATTTCAGATAAAAATACACTGGATATTTTTTTCGATCAATAAGGTAAGTTAAATGATAATGAAAGCCAGAATATAAAACATGAAGCTGAAAAGCACATATTGACTTTGCTTTGTGATATATATATACTCGTATACAAATGTTTATGTATTTTAAATACCATAATCCAGAAGACGAAATGGATTGGAGGAGGATTCAAGTAAATACACATAAACCTACTAACGAGACATTTGAAGTGATATGATTCAACGAGAGCAATAAAAGACGTTTATCGTTTTTAATAAAAATTATGTTTCGCTTTATTTTTGTTCTGTTTTTCCTGCTGATCTTATACGTTTTTACGAATGTTGTCATATAATATGATAAAAAGTTTACTTGTTTGTGCACACATAGAGTAGGTTCTGCAGAGTACGAAATAAATTATATTTTCTTTTCATGGTAACTGACACAACAGTGGATGAATTATATGTACCCCACACCCTGGTACAATGCAACAGTAGAAATAATTTATTTTCGCTCAAGAAAATGAATAGAAAAACTAATACCGTGAAATTTTACTACTCAGATTATAAACAACATTAAATAAATTGTTCTACTATATTATATCAAAATATTAAATATTTATTGAATCAAATAAAAATAATATTTTTACAAAAAAAAAGATAATAGTCAAAAATAATTGTTATACACTTACATAAAAAAGCGTTAAAGAAACGAAGCAAAGCTCAAACAAGTAGATAAATTCAATTCGATTTATTTAATTAAATTTTGTGAACGATAATTATTAGATCGCCATTCAGAGTGACTGTGTGTCCCTCTGTAACGCGCCCTCCGTCCCTCTATCTAATGAAGCCAATTTTCCACGCCTGCTCACCTTTTGAATTTTCTTCCGTATTTTCGTTGTCATCCATCTTCTGCATTTCCGCGTAAGCAGACTACTTTTAATTTTGAATTTCGTTTTCCTCGATTGAAATCCTCAAGGACATATTTACGCTGTTCACTAAATATTTTAAAAATCATAATCATCAAAAATAGAGGTAACTTTAAAGGGGCTACCCTTAAAGAAGTTCCCTATTAGTTAATACTTCTTGAAAGTTTATTCTGTCATAAGATTATAAAAGTGTAAATCATCAACACGTTACTACAACTGATTAAAGTTTTTGTCTGAATTTATAATTAATAATTACAACTGCTTTACAGTAATGAAAAGCACAGTTTAGAAAATTGCACATATAAAAGCTATCAACCGATATTCATTCAACATTCATTTGCAATTCTATTGGCATAATACTAGGAGATTTTTCTTCAGAACTATTAGCACGGTTCTACGTGTCTAAATAGAAAAGATTTTATAATATTACTTACTTCCTATAATATTATTTACAAATATATTTTTTAATGGCATATAGCTACATTTCACAAGTGCACGTAAAATTTCCTAGCCTGTAGGTTATTATTTATTTCGATATTCATTATTTAAGTTGTATAGATATGTATTTTTAATAAGTGCTTATTCTCTTGGGGGAAAGGCTGCTTAAAAGCTTTTATTCCTAGTCATAGTAAAAAAAAATATTTTGTTAACTATGGAACAAGGTTCTCACACATACACCGCTTTAACAAATTGAGATGCATAATAGAATGCTCATATGAATTTCAATACGCATAGATGCATTTGATACTTTCGATTTAATACCTTATTTTATGCATTCCCTGTTAGGTGAATATTTTTCATCGTAAAAATATATTTTTATAATAAATATTGTTTACTAATTAGTAAAAAATGTTTCTAATGTAGATATTTTTCTCCATTTAAGTTCTTTTACAATAGATCAACAAAAATATAGAAGATATATATATTTTTTTATCATATCATTATCAACTCCTTTTGTGGAGTAACGATCAAAAATGAAAACAACACGTATATTAAAATATTGTTATACAGAAAATATATATGTATAAAAATCTATACCAACTTGAAAAAATTAAAACATACACATTTAATGAATTATAAAATAAATCTCGTTTAAGTCCAACTTTTCCATATTTAAAATCTGACTATTTTAAATAATAAGTCGCTCCTCTGAAAAGTCTTAGCAGCGAATCAATGGTAAGAGCGCCAAGATAGCTTCGTTTTTTGAAGTTTTTAAGTATTTTTTATAAATAAGATACAATATTAGGGATATTTATTAACAAAATACATTTATATAATTTAATTATTACCAATAAAAGTCACTGACAAATATTTTAGTGGAGCTTCGTTACAGAATATTACACAAAAAAGTAGATGAAATCATGAATAATCCAAACCACACCAGCTCCTGCGAAATAAGCCGCTTCTAAGTTGTAATGTTATATTTGTTTTGAAATACGTATTACTACTTGTTAGTTCTGATCATATGATACATATATATTTGTATACTAGTAAGACTGAGCATGCGGATGTATGGATCTGGATAATTTTCGGCAACGTCCCCTTGGATATAATCCCTGTTTTGTTCATCGTAAAGATAATTGCTTCTTTTCGCAATTAAATAAAATCACGATTATAACAAAATTTGAACTTTTATTTACTTATTGTTAGTTAGTTCTTGACTTCAATCCCACTTATTGGGTAGTGAAAATGTAGCCAGAAATAATAAAACTTAATAATAAAGTGCATTACTGTCGAAGTAAACCAATTCACACTACAGAATAAATTTAGCAAGATCGAAAGTATTGCAAGCGTATTTGTGAAAAGTTTCCAAGTAATTTTTATTCAAAGCAGAGTTCGGTCGTTCAATTTTATTTTAAAAGAAATCTCAGTGTACGTACACTAGACTTTCTTACTTTCATTGCACGATATTTTCGTCTTTGAAGATATATCAAAGTTTTATCTATTTAATCCGTAAGCAAACTTAGATTATTACGCAACCTAAAGTAAGCATATTTTAGGTTTTAACTAATATTATCAAAACATTATATTTTTCGCAACGTTACCGCTACCACTAACTATCTAAACGCTGCGTTTGAGTGTCCTCTGACAAAGAAACGGGTACAGGTTCTACGCCACGTTGGCTAATTCTGGTTTAGTCCGGATTAGTAGATTACAAACCAATTCCAACAAAAATTCAAACCTGAATTCAGTACATCTAATAATAAGTAATCTCGGGTAGGTAGGTAGATAAAAATATCTATAACATATGATCAGTACCGCAATATTACTGCATAAGCAACGTGTAGGATACAAAATAAGTTAGATTACAGACATAAACGGTCGGCATGAAATAGTTATGTGTATAAAAAATCGCGCAGCGACTATTCGGCACCGACAGTCTATTGTGCCATATATTTCGTATGTACGCAACGTTTGCCCATATTTCTTGACGTCTATGCCGATTCCGGCACCGGTAGCATTTCACGCGACATTCACCGGTTTTCGATGTGCGGTTTCCGTTGTCAAGGATTATTTTATTAAGGTTAACATTTTACGAACTACGCTGCTTATAACCAGTGGATTATATTTTTTCACATAATGCTAAGGCACATTTGATGAAGAATGAGGTTACTATAACATATTAAGTAATGTTCATCAATTGGGGTATGACCACCAATGTTTTACTATATGTTTTTACAATCTTCAAAGATTATACTTATACTTTTGTTAAGATCATGATTCTTCGAACATATCATGTTTTTGTTCAGGTCAATAAACCTCAAAAATATTTTTATTTTATTTTAATCTGTCTGCGAACCTTACATGCAAATGAGGTCTCAAATTGGATCCTGAAGAATAACAAACTTCCAACCACGGACACGTATTCGGCTCTGAATAACAAAAATATTCAAAATTGATTTTTACAAACACTTATATGGTCATAGAATAGCGATACAACTGAGGATGTGTGTGGCGTAGTACTCCTCATAATGTGAAAAGTTACTTAAACATAACATTGAAACAAAAATGTAATGATGATTGTATAAAATTCGTAAAAGATTAGCTGAGGTATATTCATATCAACAACTGTACAGTAATAAAGAAACAGGCAATTAAGGACCAAATCACGTAACGATAAGAGTACAAAAATAAATCAGTTCACCTTTATTAATTATTTTAAGAGTTCATTGCTGGAAACAAGCCTGTCCTAATTGGCGCCACTCCAGTTGGTATCTACATAATCTGTATTCCTTCATGTTACTATTTGAATACGTTGCGATTCGTGTCGTGTTTAGAATCAGTCACTCGTAAATGTGTCGATAATATCCATGCATCTGATTGGTGTCGCCTACGACGTGGCACGGCTGCCACGGCGCCCGCTACGCCTCACTCGTATCCATCGCCACGCTACTGTCGCGGTATCTGATTTATAACTGGAATATAACGCCGACCTGTCATGCAGGTATTTTTATAACTTTCGTACTGAATTTCTTTTAAGGGTTCTATTTACAATAGTTTGTTCATGCTTGCGTTTTTGTTGCTTCTTAAGTATTTTTAGTTCGTTTTGACTGTTATGCGACATCACCGTCGATCTATAAATGAGTGTGATAAATTATTACGCAATATTATTAAGTTATACCCTAAATAGCCCATGGAATACCAAGATGATTGACAAACTTTACACAATTTTGGATAAATTATCAACACTTACCTATACAAGTTTATCCAAGATGACTTTTGAAGAAAAACATCGTAAGTAACACACGCTTGTCCAAAATTTTTTTTTTAATGTGAAGTCTGTCAACATGAACTTGGTGTGATAAAGTATGATCTATACATCCAATATAGAACTAGAGGAGATCTGAGTCCATGAGAGCAGAATTATGAGTTCTCTTGATGATACGAATAATAAATGATTCGAAGTGTATGACAAACATTCTTGTGATATATATAAAAAATTGTATATTCTTACTTCGTATAATATTCAGCATCATTTTAAACTTGTTTCGCCCATTAAAACTACATTGTTTTTCTTTCCATGGAATTTGGAACACTAAAAGTATACCGGAGTGTAAGAATCTCGGACTCGAGATTTATAGTATGTATTTCTTGAATACATGAGGAATGAAGACATTTTGCTGTTTAATATTTTCCGTGTAAATATTTTTGTAGCTATAATTGAAACGTTAAACGGAAACGTGGTAGTTGCAGTTAAACGTTTCTTTAGTTGATACTAACCCATAATATCTCCAATTATATACTTTGGCACAAATAACTTTCTTATTTCCAATACTTTACGTTATAAGAATATATCAAATATCAAGTTTTAATCCAAATAACGCTGGTTTTATAAGTACAATTAACAATAGTTATTCATATGATATAAGTTAAAAGCTTTATTAAAATTGATTTTGGTCATTGAGCAGTCAATATGTGTTAGCGCAAGCATGACCTAAATTTACCGCATCGCAATTCTAATATTACTATTGGAAATAACAAACATTGTTTCATATGGACAATATCACGCCAAGCGGCATGCAGATATCTGTGACTTTCAGAGCTCTTCCATTCTCGAAAATTTTGCTCTTTTATTGACGTGTTCACGTATTTTTGTTTACATCTATCAGCTATCATTTTGAAAGCTACCTTACTGAATATAGATATCCCATAACTTGCAGCAAGCTGATCGATCAACTCTTATATATCCGTTGTCTTCTTCATGGCGTCAGTCGACCTATCCACACACACTGTGCACCTTTTACCAAAACATCGCAATTGCCATTCTAAATTCTCATATCTAAATACTGGAGATGTAATCAATGAAATTATTAATCAATTCAAGTGAAAATACACCTCGGTTGAATTTAGTTATTAATGATCTGTAAATAAAAATTAACAAAATTTTTATTATCATTTACCATTTTAAACTTACGAGTACATCCAAGCTATTGCTTAAAAGCATAATATATGTTGTCAAGTATAACATGTTATCGATGTGTTATGTTACCCTACTTAGCTATAGATAGTATGATTACTCTGGGATTTAAAAGCGATTAATTCATAATTGATGTAAATATAACAGCCTGGAATACGAGTTAATTCAGAACTACTTTAGGCATGACTGATGAAAAATTTACACAAAAGAAGGTGTTTCGTACAATTATTTATATTAACCAATCATTAAGGCATGTGATACTTATTATAAATATTTGTGTACGAGTAGGCATGAGTATAATACTCATTGCAGCCGGCTTATGCCAATTTCAATGGAATTTAAATCAACATAGATTTATCTTATATATCAACATAGGTATCTTATACAAATATCATGAGAGTTAGAACAGATAAATTCCCATGAAGCTTAAGGTTAAGTACCTGAATTCTTGATAAATGTAAACAGCAGCGCATTAAGTTACATGCTCACATGTGTAAACAGTTTACAGACTGTAAACACCAATTATCTTAAGTGTTAATATTTACAAGCCACCAAAATACAGCGATATTTATTTTAACAAGTTTGTGTATATGATTATTGTTCAGCAAATAATATAAAGGAATATTAATATGTGCCGTGTGCAAACACATAATGAGATGGGTTAAAAGTATTTTCGGTAATGTCAAAACTCTTACTGTATTTATACAGATTTCTTTTTTGATCAAATATTATTTTGATTAGTTGCAAATTTCAAGGTAAATTTGAGTAAAAATATCAGAAATTTGGCCATACCCGGGGCATAACAAAACAATTTCAAATTACTTAACTGACAAAATTTGCATCTTTTCGAACTTTACAGTTACTATATTAAGGGCGTCTGAAACTAAATTAAACTTGTTTAATAATAAACAGACGGAGAAGTCTGATCGTGCCTAAATTGGCTCTATCAACATCTTATTACAACACGCCGACGCCGGCCGAAACGACGCTCGCGGCACATTCAAGACCTAACCGCTAATTGTGTTTCATGTTTATACATGACTTCAATTTCGTCGGCTAGAGACCCCACATTTCAACGCCCTTACGCTGTTCATTGCCATTATGTGCGCCAATAGCGATACCGATGTAATTGCTCGACAGATAATACTCGTACGTATATTCAGCCAATTCAAGTGAATCTTGTTGCATTTTGCATAAAATCGATACTCATGAATGTGCCCACGCCAAAGCCTGTGTGGAGCCGCATGAGATTCACCAATTCGAATTTGTTAAAATCGGTTTTATTTTTAGAACACAATGCCGGAGTGGAAAAATTTATAATTTAATTTCTAAGCCTTTACCATTTTCGCATGTATAAATTCATTGATTTTGAATATTAAGCTATTCGGGAATATTTGACAACTTGTACGGTTTTACATAAAGTCAATATGACAACGATCTTTTTTTTATAAAATCTAAAAATATAACGGGTAAATCCTACCACCGACATCCGAGATACCACCGATATAGGGCGGCGCATGACATGACAATGGGTACGAAGAAATAGAGTGGGACCCACGGGCGAAGTGCCTGGGGAGCGACCAACGTCTCTCTTAGAAATCTCAGGTGGATTAGGCCGTCGCGACTTCCAGTGCAGCGATGGCAGCACTAAGACCAGTGCTCTCCTCGAGCCCCTTATTGAAGGTGAAGCTCGGTGTCTATAAGATTTACTTTTACCCCGGCCTTACGTACGCGGCGCTAGCCTGGAATGCACTCGTTAGCGAACCGCAGAGCAGGAGGCTGTGGTGCAGTCCATCGTGCTGTGCCGACTGGCGGACGCACCGTGGTGCAGTAAAAATTCCGTCATTCAGAGGGACCTTTGAGTTGGATGCCTAACTGACTTGGCACGCAGAATGTTCAAGCGTGTTGTTGGATTGCAATTTCTGCATCTGCGGGATCTGGCACCTTACCATACTTGTCCATTTGACGGCAGGGTGCCCACTACGGAACTCGATGCTTTATAGTTTACCAGGATCAGCCTGGTAGGGCTTTGATCGCCCGGACGTCAAATGAGAGCTAACATGACACCGCCTACGAAAAAGCCGACCGCTCGGACTTACTATTCACCCAAGCTAAGATACTCAAGAACCGGCACGTTTTACCACCACGATGAGATTCGTCGGAAACAATATGCCTAGAACGATCCGCATGATCATTGCGGACGCTGTGTTGACTCACGGGCAACGGATTATTCGATCGGTGGCAGTTGCGCGGTGCACATGTTGTATCGTGATAATATTGAAAGTCTTATTTAAGTCAGGTATATCGCCTCCGCCTACAGTCTAAATTTTCAGGATATCGCCCCTCGGCTTACACATTATTATTTTTTCCCTTACTGACTTATTTTTGAAATTATTATTTTTGTCTTTCTTCTTATGCATTATAATCTATGTCATATCTCTAAAAGACTTTCGAAAATATAGAGAGCTTTAAAGTGCACCTGAAGAAACAATCGAATGCTTATGTAGAAAATCTTTCGTTATATGAAAAAGTTGTGTTTAGACATTAAGCTGCAAGACTTAATAATTATGTATTCTAACATATACATTTTATGTATCAAAAATATGTGTGTGTGTATGTGTGGTTAAGTCGTTTAATGTTTAATGTTCGTTTAATGTTTTACTTCTCAACCTTTTAATCTTTACAATGGGAATCGTTTGTAGTAGTCCATATTAGCTTATACTACGAGAAGTTACCATTCACTTCCATCACCGTTCAAATCACAGACAATGAGAAACTACCCAGTCAAATAAATATGATTCAATTAATTCACTATATCCGGTGCAGATTTATCTTGTCAACTTTTTATTGATTCTCGGTAAAGGACTTTGGTCTATATCGCAAGATGTAAATCTTCATGACCTTAAAGGAGTTTACTGATGGTAACTACTGTATTTAATCAACAATGAGTGAAAAAGCATTCTCATTCTATTCTAATGTAACAATAAAACGCTTTGCAAATTTGGTTTTGAAATAGTATGACATCTCTCCAATTAAAATATGCTATAATTAACAGAAACAAATTGAATTGATAAAATTATTTATGTATAAGTCAACGTCAAAATTCGTTATAAACTTTAAACAAGGGCCCAGATTTGTAAAGTTAAACAAAAGCTAATGGCATAATGGGCCTTTGACGTGTTTTTCAATTAGAGAGAAAGGCAGTTAATTTGGGGTGAAAGAGGTAAGCAAAGCGTTTGAGCGTTTCTGCCGGGAACGCGCAGGTCGTTGGGAATCTAATTTTCACTTGGATCGGTTGGACTTTTATCACATCGAACCATTCCGATTACGTGTAGTTGAATGTTTATGTGATTATTTTTCATTAGTTTCTATCACTGTGTATATAACCTGTCTATAAAACTCTATAAGCATACACTATATACATGTATATATACGATGACGTTAATCAATAATAAGATAGAAGAAACAAGCTTTGACACTTCGTACCACATGCCACTTAAGCACTATACATAAAAATTAAATATAAAGTACTTCTAAGTAACTTAACTAAATTAGTAAAGCATCAATCAAAGACTCGTGTAGAAACATTTTAATCATAGAAATAGAATATTAATAATAGAAATAGGAATGCTTTGCTTCTAGTGTAATTTTTATGCCTACATTATATCCATGACAATTAAATCAACAAATTTATATTCCTTTGCGCATGCACCGACCAAAAGGAATTAGACTTGGTTTGATAGATACTTATCTTAACCCTTCATTGAAAGGAAAAGCAGTTAATTTGAGGTGAGAGGTAAGCAAAGAGAGAGAATATTCCGGCCGGGTATGTGCGGGTTGCCGAGGAATCTAATTTACGCGCTGGCCGGTCGGACTTTTGTCACGCCGCATTGTACCAATTACGTAAATTTACAGACATTGGACATATCACCAAAGCCAAACAAAATTTACTTCATGCCATTCACTGAACAACTATCCTTATAAATGTACCATAAAATTAATAACCAAACTTTATACAAGACACTTTCGTGCCTTGTATTTCGTGTCCTGCATTATATATTTTCTTTGCCGTATTTAGTACTCATAAACAAGTTTTATGAAATTCAAATTATTTTTCGAACTCTAACATTCGTTCTAAATAAGTAAAAGTATAATAAAATCGGTTTACACTGCAATGCTTCGTAAGTCTAGAGTAAGGTTTAACACATAAAGCTCTACCCACTAAAACTTGAGCGTCAGTTCAAAATAGTTCTTTTTGCATGGACGCGGTAATTAGATTCACGGCAGCCTTTTCGCTTAAAAAGCAAACGCAACTTTAGTTGAGTGAAGTACTAAGTCGGTAACTTGCTACGATTAATTTTTTATATAATAATAACTTTATAATTATACTATAATTGGCTAATTAAAGACTCACTTGTATACTTGATTTACCGTATTATATTATTGACGGCAATGATTTTAACCTAAGCTAATAAACTGTGAAGATAAATAATAAATTTTTATTTGAGGTATTCACAATATCATGAAAATAACTTAATTTTGACAAATGACCTTTTTATTAGAAGCACCCACTTGAATAAGCTTTGCTCGTAATTTGATAATAAACAAAGACTTATTTTTGTGAATGAAATGAATAAACCTTTTAAAGATTAGGATTTCATAGTCAATTAACTTGTAATAACTAATCGACCTTGCGTAAAAAAATATTTCACAAATTAAGTCATTATAATAATATCATTAAAATAATACGAATTACCTCTGACAAAATATAATATTTAACAAAATATGTTACTAGCCGTTAATTCACTTTTACTAAAACATTACTTTAGAGCCTTTTTTCTTTGATTTTTATTATATTAAGATAACAGAACCGTGCACTAAAACTACAACAAATGTAACTTTTAATTTTGTTAATAAAATTAAGGATTGAAACATAAATTTTGATAATTTTGAATTCACTTATGGTTGCTTGAAAGCCAAATTTCAATGTCTATTGATTTCTGTATTCATGCTGCGTATTCTTTACTTTCGAATTTTATTAATAGTGATCTATAATTGATATATAATGAAAGAGAAATAATATATGTTAGAATTAAAAACTCATATTAGACCAATAACTTGTGGTACAATTAATTATTTACAAACAATGGTTTTTAACAACGTTATTAATGATTATCATAGCGATGAAAATGATTTCCTATTGGTGTTGAAGCAAATCTATCTTACCAGACATCAGAAACAACATTTTCCAGTTGTTTATATGTATTCGGGAAGCCCTTCTTTCATTAGATGTCGTCGGCAGCCGCTCGCTCTACCTTTGTACTCAAGATGGATGGCAGAGGGATGGATTTGTTCTATTTGTGTTCACTCATCAATCATTGGCGCATATTTTTCCATGTATAAGGTTGTTCGGCTTGAATAAATTGAACCGTCACTCATATTGACATGTATATCACATTAAAAGTGCCGGTAACCTTTTACATCCTCTAAAGCAAAGTAAGTAGTAGTGTTAATTGTTAAACGTTTGTTCTCGATCTGCGCGGAATTTACTCATTATTTTTAATAAAATACAATAATGTGTATTAAAATAAGTGACCCTAAAATATATTTTTTTTACTAAATTCCTTCATCTTCATTACGATATGTATCTGTTATCGACTGTTGACTGAGTTACACGAAGGCCTAAGCATGATTAATTGTCCTATAACTTATGCGCGCATTTTGTTCATATGTTTTTATCAGCGTACAATATTTTCTCCTGAAATTTTCTTCTACTAATGGTCCTGTAACCTAGTTGTTAGTGACCCTGCTTACAGAGGAAAGGGTCAGGAATTGGATTAGTTTTTTCGATAGACATTAATATGACAGTTCTCAAGCCTGACTCCTAAATATCCATGCCAACTACAGTCATAATTTTAACATATCACTTGCGATGGTGTGTGTGAATGTACCTAAACTTAATTTTAATGCAGGTAATAAAAATATTTATTTAAATCTAGTACCATCAATGCGTCGATGTCAATACTAATCAAATCTAGCAAATACATTGCCACGTTCCATTGTCGGTTACAAATTGTAAGCGACTTTATTTGAAAATTAATAACCAGTTCCAGTTTTACGTTCACGGCAAATTGACGGACGTTCC
>DWPT01000954.1:0-20672 GCA_018251895.1 Agathymus mariae mariae
TCGCTGACGTAGACCCCTTGCAGGTTGTCATAGACCCCTAGGGGTCGATATAGACCACTTTGGGAATCACTGGTGTATAACATAAGGAACATCCGATATTACAACGTCAAATGTCAATAATCTTAAAAAATAATTCTTCGTGTATGTCATACGAAATGCGTTTCTTTCTGGTTTACTATTAAAATTAACAAAACCTATACGATTAAAATCGTGGATTAGTTATGCCTCAAACGGGTTACAATCATTGCTATAACAATGTCTTTTGAATGATATTAAATTAAATATGAGTAGGTAATAAAAACAAACTTTTAATTATTATTATTAGTATTAATCTCTACATTTCAGTCCACTGGTAAACTAAAACCTCTCAAACAAAAGGCAAAAGTAAATATTACTATGGTAAAGACACAGCACCGCCTCCGTGGAACCGTACATAGATTGAAGGAGAAAATATTAATTCCTTCAATAACATGGCATTTATACTGAATCACATATAACCTTGAAGTATATATGTCATATACTCCGTTTCGATATTATAGTTTGATACGACGCCATGATGGAAGTCCGAGACGACTCGGATGTATTTAGTGTGTGTAGTGTGTGTGTGGGTAGACGGATCCGCGACCGCACTGCTGTCACATATGCATTAGTTTATATCAAAACTAGTTCAACAATTAATTATTATACACATACACTTGGTATTTATCGTATGTCCACCCGGAATAGAGTATCTTTCAAATGTTAAAATATTTTTTATATTGGTGCCGTGGTTCCGGACCTTGCCATCCAACATATACACTAAGTCAGGAAATTCGCACTCTATTTATAATATTAGTATAGATATCGCATATCAACTATATTTCATCCAAAAATTACCGTTACATATGAAGCGTTCAAAGGTTACTAAGAGAAACTATTTTGTATAAATAATTCCTGTGATTATACATCGGTAGCCACTGCAATCAAATCCTAACGTTATATATTGCAATAAAGCACTTTAAATTAAACACTCCTGATAATTGTCATTACCAGCGCTGGGTAGGTAATCTGTCAGGACAGATATCCGTGCACTGCGATACCTTACTTGTTGCGAAACAATTTTAATGTCATAGGGTTGCGTATGCAAATTAATACGTAAGAAGATATGAAATAAATTAAAGTTTTAAAAAATAAATAAAAAAACACGCTTTAATAGCAAACCGAAATAATTACAATTAATATAAACATGTATATGCATTTATATCCTGCTGAATATCTTTTATAACTTTGTTTTTTCTTCTTATTTTATTATTTTTATGCCATCTTTGCAACGATACTGGTACTAAAATACATGCCACTGTACTAGTTTATCGAACGAATTTCGTAGTTCCAGTCGTGTCGACAGATGTCACAATGAAAACTTATAATAAAATAATTAATTAAATTGAATTTATGAATCAATATTTGAAAATTATTGCAATATATTGTCATCGAAACTGAACACACAATAATTAAGAAGTCGGGAATTGCCTCAAATTTCAATCGTAAAGGTCCATAATTACCCCCACCGACAGACAGAGCTAAATAAAAGTGTATATATAATAAAGGCCGGCACTTGGCTAGAGCGGTGAACCGGAATCAAAGCTTAATAATGAGACAGTTATGAGTTGTGATAATGAAAAATAAAAATAAATCGTCAAATTATTTTTTCTTTCTCATATTGAATTATCCGGTGATTCTCTAGGCTGTAATGTTATACTGCTTACGTATCTAGCACGCGTTATATACTGCTAGGAGTCACATATAATACATTATAATTCTCTTGAGTTTTTAACAGCTTTTTTACCGTTGACAAATGGACAAAAAATCTGTCTGACAATAAGAAACGTGGCCGTGGACATTCATAACACCAGCGACGTTTCCGACTTTTTGTCAAGGAACACGTTTAATGAAGCGATAAAACCATTTCTTAGTCTAGAAAGCCGAGGTTAAGAAATTGGCTCTTCAACTTTGCAATGGAGTTACGGAAGAAAATTTCACGCTTAACTTTATACGGATGCTAGGTGGTAGGTGAAAGAAACTACACGAAGTCATAGCCCTACTATACTAGTGTGTCGAGTGTCCTTGCATCCAGCCATCGGCTATTTGTTGTGGTGTCTCATTCACTTGCCCTAGTTCCCAGTGTTTAGAAGGAAGTCAGCCTCACTGTGATTTATACTACTGGCATCGACCACAATAATTTGTAGCTGTTCATGAAGCAGTGGAAATATTGTGTCCATTGTGACAATATTGACTGGTAAATGCGGTAACCTATGGTTCTATTTTGTCAGGAGTTCCTACGTCCTTTATTTGTTACAAAAATCGTGAACGTTCCTTGGGAAACGAAATTATCAGTATCACTACATAATCAATGTCTTTAAAGGCGATATCTTGAAAAACTACAGTAATTAATATGTGAATCGTTAAGAGTTGTTTACGTAAACAGTTCTCGGTGGTCAGGTGTAGCTTGACTCACTTCATACACATTTAAATAGCTTGTAATACTCAGATGTTGTACTGTTTCCTTGTAATATGTTTTGTTACAGAAGTTAATAAATTTTAAGGTTTTAATTTCTTTACAAACATGCATTATGAGAAGCAACCACATGCAACAGTAGTCTGGGTATCCGAAGACGAACCTCATTCCACAGATTGCATATAAGCAGAAAAAAGTGTAAGTTGTTATCATTGTACAACATTTAAGACGTTTTCCAATATGTGTATATTTTTATCTCAGTATGAATAAAACTTAATGATCTGTATTCAGTATAGAATTTATAATACATTAAGGAAAAATTATACTAAAAATGATTGATACTGATAGCTATCGATCGAGATAGAAGTTCCAATGCTTTGTTTTTCAATAAGCATACTAAATTATTTTAATATTATGCATAGTCATAGGAGAGAAAATGCAACGTTTAAAACCTAAAATGTAGGACACGATACTACATTACAAACATCGCAAAGTAAATCTCTGATTTCCTAGGCAAGTAATCTTGGAGGTATCACCAGCGCTAAATCACGCCAGTCACACCGTAAAGAACGCAATTTCATCTCTGACACTATAATTCATTTTGTAATCACTTCAAAGCATAAATCTAGTCGTGCCGAACTAGTATTGTTGCATACTGCTAGGTTTATCAATACATGATATTAAATATATTGAAATTAATACATGAATATTGCTATTTCAGTCCCAAAACTCCTTATAATATCCTAAGTAAAAAAAACTTTATTATAATTATATTACAATTTCTTGCAAAGTATGCCCCTTGCGTCATTATTCGGGATGAACAATTTTTCATTGTAAATATCCAATCTATACTAATAATAAAATTCTAACTAATCGCTTTCTGTACAGGAACGATATATGTACGAGGAAAAACATTATTAGGGGCCTTTATTGACGCAATAGAACACAAAACAATAGTTGTTACAATTTTTGTCTGTTTGTTTGTGCGTTAGTTCCTGCTAATCTCAGAAACGGCTAAACCGATCTCGTTCTGGTTTTCACTAATGTATTGCAGTAAGCGTCACTTAATACTTAAAGTTTGTTTCATTGCAATCCGTCCATGAATAAAAAAGTAATGAATTATATAAGTATTTCTAATTCACCGAACGAGAAAAATCCAGAAAAATGCAGATGCTATCTTTAATCGTAAGGAATCGTATCTTCCGAAGCGAAGCGAGGGCGTTTGCTGGTTTACAATAATATTACAAAGATAAGAGTGTGAATGTTGTGAGTTAACGTGTACGCGGAGAGTAATTTCTGTAACAACTGCACTTATTTGAAAAATTAATTTACTATTTTAAAGGTACATTGTTTTTTAATTTTGTCTCACATTTGTTGACGAGCTTTAATATTACTAATTAAAAAAAATTGGAAACAGAACATTGCATGATGCCAATTTTCAATTGTCAAAGTCAAATTTCGTCCACTAGAAGAACACGAGATATCATAAAACAATATCATTTAGTCGAGTGAATGCAAACGTGAAGAGACTGGTTGCTGAGAGATTTCTGCAGTGATCTAGTGATAGTAGCTACCATCCTCATATTTCACCGATGGTTGTTGGTCAGCGTCCTGGTGTTGTAACAATTTGCCTATTGCTTTACGTTAAGTACCAGTTTTACTGGCGTATTATTAGTTACAGTATTGAGCGAAGTATTTTTTTGTCACTTTAAATGCGATTTTCTTTTTACATGAAAAAAGTGATGCAGTCCAAGATATACAACGCACTGACTCAAGAAAGTCTATTCACTGTTATATTGAAGACTTTCACATCATATGTAAATAATGTCAAAAACTATTATATAAATTTTCACGGGGTGTCACCGAGAGATAAACAGGAAAAATGTATAATTTATGAATGCTTTGTGTAATTTAGCAAGTAAGTAAAAATAAATTCATTCATCTTAGAATTATACTTTCTATTACCGGTATAAAGGCGAGCCGGGTAGCTACTTAAAATTACTTAGTCCGATTCGTAGTCAATTGATTGTGACAACCCATTGCCGACGGCGTTGCATAATTCGCGTCATATAAGACACCGTGGCACCAGAGCTTTTAATAATATGATTAATGATTTGATAGACTAGATCACTTACAGTATGAAAGGTAGATACTCAATGAAAAATAATTTATATGGCACCAAAAAACATACAATATGGCCTTAATACCCATGCGACCGTCTCCTGCCATCACAATTGATATGAGTCACCCTAATCTTGCGAAATACATCTCGTATTGTCGGTAATTCAGCTGATTATCATCTGATTCGTGCTGCACGCAAGTCAAGTATCTATTGTCTAGTGGTTAGACTAACTGAATGCACAACATTTTGTGACACTGTACTGTATACGATACGAGATTAAGCGGCTCATACAAGCACATAGCGATGACAATCATCTTTGAGAAACACCGTTCATTCAACAAATATACTCAAATATCCGCTCAGGATTAATTATTAATTGAACCTAAAAATTCAGATATGACAAATAGGTAAGACTCGACGCAGTAGTTTATCTGATGAGTAAATATCTTGTCGTGCAGTAGCTGGTACTCGTAACCCCTCATTTTTCAAGTCGTAAAATTGCACTTCATACATTTTCTGGTGACTCGAAACATAAGAATATTAGTCAATCCATTAGCATGCTTCTAAAAATAACATTCATAGGCACGTAATCGTTTTTAAATGCGACTTTTAAATTTTCTCCAAATTAAATGAATATTACATCAAACAAACGCAAAGGTTCATAAGACTAATTTTTATTTTGAGTATAATATTTAAGAAAAATAAAGAGCAGGAAAAATTTAATCTGTAAGTCGATCTTCACATTCTTGTCCTAATTAATTTATCGGAACTCCTACATCCTATTTTAGGATAAAATCGACTATATATATATATGTGTGTACATATATAATTAAACTAGAAAGGTCAAACACATCAAGCTTTTAAATAACAAATATTATATAAAAAATATTTGCTTTTAATTTCAATATCGATAAAATGAGTGTATAATAAGAAATAAACGTTAACAAAAATTCTAAAAGCGGAAATAACCCCTTATCGCTTCATAATCCGTCAAAAGCTCTAACCCAACCATTGTAACGGCCATAAAGCACTAAAGCATCCATTGATTCAATAGGTCGTCTCCGAAAACACAGTGACTAACTTTCACCGGATGCATTCTGCGATTTTGTATCTGGTAGTGCTTAATGGATTATGTAATTTAGATTTTTTTTATTTATACTTTAAGTCCTTAGTATCGATTTTTCGTAATAATATCGACGATTCATCGTGATAACCTATTACTGTCTCGCTGCTGGGTTGGGGTCTTCTCCCACATCGTAAGAGGTGGAGGTCATAGTCCATCAAGCTAGCCAAGTGCGGATTAGCAGACTTCACACGCCTTAGAGAACATCGAGGAGATCTCTGCTATGTAGGTTACCTCACAATACTTGGCTTAACCAAAGCAAGAATTTATTAATTTCTAGTGCACGCGAGTATATAATTTTGAGAAATTAGAAACGTTTGCAGGTTTAGAAGCCACGTCTCACGTAAGGGACATCGGCATCGGAACCACTAGACTATCACAACTTGTTGAAGATAGCGCTCTATACAAGCAAGTAACGCTATATTCAGTAGCAAATACAGTAGAAATAAATATTGCATGTGTTGGTTAATAAAATAATACAACCTGTCGTTAATAAGTGTCTTAAGTGTCTCTATAAGGCAGTTTTGTGGACTGACAAGTACACGACAGGTACATGTGTTCGTTACCCCACGCCCACCAGGGATCTGTCCCACTTTGGGCTAGCGCCGCTTTCTCCAGCCGGCAACCGTCGAGCCATGTAGGCAAGGTCAAGAGTTTACGCTCGTTTATGGGCAACCTACTTTAAGAATTTGTCTTGTACGATGTGTCTATGTCCGAATTGTGATATTGCTTTTTTGCACTTCTTGCTGCATACCTGAACTGTTAAATCATGATAGGCCGCTGAACTCGTAGCGTAATAAGTAAATCAAAGACAGTAACCTAGTTTTCGTGCACGATCAAATCTGGTTTGAATCCTGCACCTACCTCATGTTCAGGGTTTATTACACTGTATGTATGACTCAACTTTCTCCGAATCCCCAAATTGATGATAGTTTAGTGATAACTTTCCCTACTAATTTCCGTATACCTACGTATAAGTATCAGCGATATCTTCGAATATTTAAAGGGTAATGCTAGTCTGACGCTTCGAAGTGCAAAATATTTTGTACAGTATGAAATTTGAATATGAAATCAACCTTAAATGTAAATTCATCTGTCGCTATCGAGGCTCAGCATGGTTAATGTCGGTTGATTTCGAATAAAGATGTAGGACATCTTATTTCCATCTCTCCATAAATTAGCTGATTGCACAGTCGAGTTGTCTTTTTATAAGGCAACAATTTCATTCCATAAGCAATTTATACGAATTAGGAAAATAATATATTATATAGTAATGAGATAATATCCGGTAATTAATTACTATGACGTATTTTCATAATTATAGATAATTACGAATGAGGAATTATATTACTGCTTGCCAACAATCCCGCTTCATGGTAAGTGGTGATCAAGTCTAAGATGTTGTACACATTAACTTATAAAAGCCTATTCACTCTCTTCTTG
This sequence comes from Agathymus mariae mariae, assembly GCA_018251895.1. Lineage (NCBI taxonomy): Eukaryota > Metazoa > Arthropoda > Insecta > Lepidoptera > Hesperiidae > Agathymus > Agathymus mariae. The sequence goes on from DWPT01000954.1 coordinate 7,183, forward strand.
AAGACATCATACGTAGTAGATCGACGTGGACAAGCTATTTCACGCGGATGCGTATGCGGATGCGACGAATGACGACGTGAGTTTACGTCGTGGGATGGTCGCGCTCGCGACATAAGAATGGATTGTTCTATGGAGGGACAGTGATAAGGCAATTATTTCGTACAACTCCTGCGCATATTCTCCAAAATGCACCCCATAGAAGACTAAGAAGTTGGCAACCCTGCGCCTGTAGTCAAGGCGTTATTGATTGGTTTCGATCAACTCGGTTTACCAATGAGCCACTTTGCTCGCCTCTTCAACGAGTCCAAAGCTTATAAGTGAGATTTAGCAGTACCAGCCCAAATATGATAACTTATGTTTATAACTTTAAGAAGAGCACTCGAATTGTTTTTGTTTTTTTTTTTGTTTTAGGACTAACGAAATAACGAACACTTAATGTGAAGTAGTCGCCGACGTCTACAGACATGTGCAAATGCAGAAGAGTCACCAGTACATGACCGGCCCTAAAAGAGAACTGTTTTTACACATTTATTGAAAAACCCTATGTCACAAAACTCCGAGAAGACCGCCGAAGGTAGTTTATAGATACGCGGTAGAAACGAATGCGAAAATCGTAACAATTTTGTTTTTGGGGAACACGGTTCTTTGAAACTATGGCGCCATGATAAAAAAGGTTTTTAGGAGTAATTACGCAAACTTGCGTCTTTTACGGACTGAATTCAACTGTATTATGTTCACATACCCAAACAAACACAAGATTCATGAAAGTCTTCTCGTTCTATTGATTAGAAACTTAATAATTTATTACAATAACTGCAGCCAGACAACCAGACAACATTTTTTTACTATTCTTTTTACAGAAAGGTTAACTTTTATTTTATGTCCTCTGGGAACAATTCCATTTCCGAGGATGTAACCTACATTTTGATCCATCATAAAAGCTACAAATATAAATTTGTTCGGTGTTTTTCGTTAGGTACGTGGTCACTATAACAGACAAAAATTTCGAAAAAATATGGTTTGACCTTTGTATCCTTTTTAGTCTTTCAAGTACAGAAAGCGATCAGTTAAAATTTTATTATGTATAGATTACAACCCATAACTATCCCACTAACGATCTCTGGTCTTCTCTCACAGTGAGAGGGCTCAAGGATAAAGTCCGCTGCGCTGGCCAAGAGTAGATAGGCAGACTTCACACACATTTGCTGGGGCTCTGTGCCATTCAGTTGTGTCCTTAGAAGAAACCAATCCCAGTATAAGCTACAGCTAGACGATGCACCTGTGCCTCTGTCGTACATCTGTCACAACTTCAGCTGACGACATACACGTTTACGGCTAGCAGTAGTGTTAACAGCATGTAGACTGCATGCTCGTGTAATGTATTTCACACTTGTATTTCAATGTAACTTTATGAAAGGTGTTAACTCTCGATGCTACGCTATGGTTGCGCAAACCGTAAATGTTTCCTTTTGTTACAAGTTATTTACGATTGCCACTGACTCATATTTTAACTTGACTTAACATACTCGCAGCGTCTTGCCGTACGTTGTACGAGCTTTCACTGAAGTATTAACATGTTTTGCCCGGACGATTGAAAAGAAGGTTCAATGGTCATACATTACCTGAATAAATCAGCTTATATGTATTGATATGAGCCGCGCGTGGCGTCCAATTGTTATGATAGCTTGGTAAATACAATTAAGATACCATTCTATGATTTCGTTCATTGAACTTCAGTGTTCATTTTCCTTTTTATGACTCATCTAAATCTTTCTATTTTATGTTCCTTCCTCGAAGGTTTAAAGGTATTCTGTAATATGTAATCCATATCTATCTAGACTAATAATAAAATTCTAACTGATCGCCTTCTGTACATGGTGGATATATGTGAAAAACTATAAGAAGGGGCTTTTATTAACGCAATAGAACACAAAACAATCGTTGTTATAGTTTTTGTCTGTTTGTCCGCATTAATCTCAGAAACGGCTTAACCGATTTCGTTTTGGTTTTCACTAATTGCAGTAAGCATCACTTAATACATGTTACTTATTACAATGTTTCATCGCAATCGGTCTATAAATAAAAAAGGTACAAATAAATATATGTGCCTATTTCTAATTCACAGAACGAGAAAAACCCACTCCTAAAACAATGCAGATGTTATTTCTAGGCGTAAGGCGTAGATTTCCTAAAGCGAGTACTGTATAGTAGTTAAACTTCCGATTATAGTAACAGTAGATTATTATACTAATGATATAGGTAACCCGTTACATATATGTGGGCAGGAGGGAGAGAAACAAATGAGGGTATATATAGTTTAAGCGTCGAACTGTTCAATAATTGATACTGTTCTCAGCGGGGATTTTCAGCAGACCTATTGACCTCTCGAGTGTATGGAGTTTCCACGAGTCACGAATTCATCACGCATCGGTCCGCCCCTTCGGTGGTCGCGCACTGCAGGCAACGCACTTTACGTATGTTACATTCGAGAATAATCTTCTTTTCATAAAAAGAAAAATACAATCAGATGAGGCAGAACAGATATTCTAAATTCGCATTTAATTTTTGACATGTCTTGCTTATTTTGATGTATTGCTTAGCATTGCGACAAGTTCTATGGCATAAATTACTAAGAACATGTTACTAATGAACCCGTAGTTACTGGAAACATGTGTTATTTGTAAAGTTTACTCATGTCGACATTAGGACATTGGCACAGAATTAATGTTCCTCTTCAGGTTTCAAACTTACTTACTACTATAGGGCACCTCGACTCAAAATTATTTTTTTGTATGTTTGTTTGTGTTTCTTCGTCATGTCTGTATGACCTACTCAGCGCGAGTGATGAAACCGTGTCGGTTAATGTATCATTCATTAGTAACGATGAAAGTTAATCTTGTCGATCACATGGGTTCAAGTTGACGACATTGACATTTGGACCGCAGAACCAACCACCGTTGACATGGTCAATCAATCATGCAGTAGGCGGTTGCGGCACATGTTCACACGGTCATGTCGAGGCCTGTTTTGTTGTGTCATTACGACTCTTGTTGCCTAATTCAGAATTAGATGGATAGGATAAGGTCAGTCATTGTCAGCCAGTGGTCTGGTGAGTGCTGCAGGCCCGATCGTTATTTTCCCTTCGATAAAATACGATGATTCTATGCGTCTGTTGTATTATGTGGCTGGAAAGGTCCTTAGATTTTCGGCCACGATCAAAACTTAATATTATATGACAGATAAAAGTTTGTAGTAAATTTTAGTTAAGTGGTGTGTGTGTATGAACGTTATTATTATTAGCATTTATTAAAAATACGTTTCTAACACGTAAAAGTTACATTTTTGCCAAACTGCGATTAAGTTTTTTGAAGTATGCAATTACGTCCATAACAGTTTCCACGCAGTAGCCGCGCTTGTGGCGTACTATCAGGTGGTTGACCCACCGCGGCACCGCCGTATACGCCGCGGACCTCAAATTTGTAATTAGTTCACAAAATTTACATATGGCATCGACACGAAACCGAGGTGGCATTTTTACTCAATGCTCCACATTGCACCGAACCTGATTAAGCCTACTTCAATGGACTGTTCTGATCAGGAGCGACAAAATAAAATAAACAATAAAATATTAGTAAAATGAAAATTAGATATTTATTTGAATTCTTATTTTTTTTATTAGAAAAATAAGTGAAAAGTCCATCTATAAGTTTCCAGAAAATTATGCCATTGACGTGTATTATTTTCCACAGTTTCAATTTGTCAAAGGATGACAGTTACAAACAGTTCCAAAACTATTTCTATTGGGCATTTAATGAATTTCATGTTTGCCAAATTTTATTTTATTGTTTTACATGTTTCTGTCTAAAAGACAAATTTGTTATTCATTTTACCGGTGCAACAAAGATTCCTGGATTCGTTCACCAATCAGGGCAAGCATTATTATGTGACAGATAAATGTTTTTTTTTCCAGTCTTTGTTGCTAATGATGCAACAATTTTTATACATCCTTGCCATTAGCAACCTGGAATACTAGTTCAGAGATGTGAGTGTGTGAGGGTTTATTTATTTCGAATCTATATATTATCGTCGTCGGGCAGACAAGTATGATATGAACAAGTATTTACGTAAGCTGTGCTACATTTTTGCAGATATGTAATTTTAAATAGTGGGTGCGCTGTTTGTGAAAAATCTTAAATGTTTATTTTGAAATAGATGCATATACAAGCAGCTATGAATGTTGGAATCATTTATTTTTAATTTAAAGTAAATTTAATTTGGATAGTGCATTATTCCCGACAGATATAAGAAATCAATCTGGTCCGGAAATCTGGTTATAAATATTAACAAAATACATCTACAAAAAACCGACTTTGATTTGAATTTTTTGAACCTTCAAGGTGAATGTTTTGATTTCATCTCCTATTTTCACCCTTAAGGGTCGTATTTTTATCTTAAATCTAAGTGGGATTAAACGGGAGGTATACTCTCTCAAACAAAAAACCTATATTTTCCAAACCGGTTAATTAATACCGAAGTTCTGAGGCAACAAATAAAAAAATACAAACGAATTGAGAACCTTCTTCTTTTTAGAAGTCGGTTAAAAAGCTTCGGAAGCGTCGCAGCAAAATGATTAGAACACGGTTTTCTTTTTAAATTGAGCTTACTGACTTCTATTTACAAATAAATTTGATTTTTAAAAACATTTAACACGTGCGTTCTATTTTTAATTTTTGAATGCATAAGTGTATTTACAAAATACCTACATGACTTAATGATTTTGAATATGAATTTTAATTTTCAGCATGTCAAAACTATATTAAGTGACCTATAAAAGTAACGCAAAAAAATTTACCTCCGAACGTGAGCGTCTGAATCATAATTAACATGATACATTATGTCTTACTCACGTTCAAATTTAACCGGTTTCGACTAGTTTCGAAGCAATTCTACCGCAAGCGCGCTGTCGTCGCGACGGCCCTTCAGGAAAGACCTCGGGTAGGTCCGAAACTAGTACGGGAATCCGAATAAAGTAGGTCGTGAATAAGCCGTTTTATGTCAGTAATTCAATATAAATAAATGTACTCTACGTATTATCTAAAGCAAAATCATAGAGTTTCATATTCTTGCAGACGTTGTAGGTTCAGCCGATACAACGAAATCTGATTATCAGAGAAGGCTATCAACGCCCCGTTGCTTTACATGACTCCGCTTAATCGAACAAACCTAACAAGGGTTGGCAGTATAAGATTTTCACCTGTTAAAATGCAATTGTTTTTTTTATAACAACTAGGCTTTCAAGAACAATATTCGAGTCATAAGCTACGCTGTCAGTAATTTCCTAATATGAGAAGTTTCAAGAAGTGACGGTAAGAAACTCCTAGAGTATTTACAGTTGCAGACAACTCGAGTATTGTTTTGGCAGAAATTGATCCCGGGAAGAAGGTACTTGACGTTGCCAAAAAGGTGTCGATGTTACAAGACAAATATAATGCAGAATAGATATACTCGTACTTGGAAATCCCGTTGATGTCGGATTTCAAATCCTCTCACTCTCCTTCCTTCCACGTTCCTCAAAACATAAAGTTTGCTAATAACTATGCCTAGATCATACAGAGCACACCTGGTAATTTTACCAAACACGGCTGAAACAAATTTTAGCCGCTGACATTTATAAAACGCTTCATTCTTTCGCACCAGTAAATAACGTATATGTAATTTTTGTAATACCAGTATAACCCATGAATTTATTGAACAACTAGTGGGCTTTACAATTAGTGTTAATAATATTATTCCTAATAAACAAGATGAGAATAATGTTCACGGTCCTGTGTCTTTTAGAAGTCATCAGTATTTACCCTAGGACCATTTAGACCAGAGGATTATTGGTAGCATCAACCTAGCCTGCCTTCGGATAACTGTCCACGTGACGGACACTCGTCTGTTTGCTTTTCAAATCTACTATGTACAGTGCCATTATTAATACGCGCATATTTAACTTATACACTTGTCTTAAATAAGTAGAAACTGTTTACGAATGCAATCGGGTTTGGATTTTGATGACGAAAATTATCCATGTTAACTTTAACGTGTACTACAGATTCTTGGCCTTTTTAGCGATATTTACTTTGACCCAAGTACAGTTAAAATCTATCGATTTTTATCTCGATCCGTTTGTTGCAACACGGGTATATTGAAAATTATTTTCATTTTATTTTAAAAATATCTATTTCAACAAATATGGTAATTAAATAATCTCTTACAATATATTTGGTAATTAATGTGTCACAACGACACAACCCTGTCAGCACTTGTAGTATACCGTTCCGCGGACCGGTCCGGGCTTCCGATCCGGTTCTAGTGATGGATGACGCCGTGACGTCAACTGCCATCGGGACGGGTTTGAGGAAAGTGGGTGAACAAATTTTGTCTTATACCTCGTGTATTGCATTCGATTTTCTCTTATTAACTCGGTGATTTTGCGAAGCACTTCTGCATCGCGGCGAATTACAGTAATTGCAAAGAAGTGAATTAGTTACGTATCGTTTGAATACAAACGAAGTGAAATTTCGGAGCGCTAATAACATAAAGTGGGCTTAAGAATTTCGATTACCTACCTACATAAAGATAATTAACAGTAACGGAGTATTATTAAAATAAATACCTTATGCTAATGAAACATCGAATAGGAAAGGAACGATATACAATATTGTAATTCTTATTTCATAACAATTCTTAATCAAAAAACAATTCAAGTAGGAATTCAATACAATATTTTCGAACATACATCGTATTTTATAGTAAGATACATTGGGCTGTAAAGTTTTTGAACGTTTTAAAATTACCTTCAAAATTTTTTAGACACTAACATTACAGTATTTTGAGGAGCTGCAATAAATTGGCATATTATGATAAAATTGGAAAGCAATATTACTGAAAATGATACTAATGTCGGCTTATTTTGTTAGTAAAAGGCTAAAATAGGCAAATCCAACTCGAATATCGATTCCACATATCGATACATTTTAATCCTCCGACCTCTGCGGCGAGGTGAAAGACGTGATTGTAAACATGTAACTGCATTACAACTATGAGAGAAATTTGATCATTGTGGCTCGCTCGATGACTGGCCCGTCCGTCGGTTCCCACGGCGTGACTCTAAAATAATTTATTTAAAATGAACATCCTACGGCACAGATGTAGTGTCTAATGTCTAGGTCGATTCCGAGATTTTTATACGTTTCATTTGAGTATGTTCATTCTTCGAGTAACATAGTCTTCATCTTTAATTTATAAAAAGTACCCAATTTTCTAGAACCTTCAATGTAGGTTGAATTAATTGAGTAAATTAAATCAAAATAAAGTGAAAATTACTTCATACCGTTACAGTATCGTGTTCACCAACAACTAAGTTTTCTCTCAATGATCACAATTCCTAACTCGGTCTTGAGTCCCATTACTTAATTAAGTGTAAGTTGGCAGATATCACGCACGTATGAGAATTATGATCTCTCAATATACAGGTTTCCTCACCTCGTGGACGTACACCGAAGTGACAATTAGCATATGATATGCGCATCTATGAGGTAGGTGCAATTTTCGAACCCAAGTCCTCTAGGCGGCCGAACGCAATTCATCATTACGATGCTATTAAATACTAGATTATTACTCTGGTAGGCGACGTATTCTCAAATAGGTTAATTATATAGTGCATTTGCCACGCTTGAGAGCATTATTAACCATCAGATGTACCAACTTCTAGACAACTAAAGATACGATCAATTCTCTTGAGGCCAGTTACAAAGTCATGCGTAGTGACAGAGTAAAGATCTATTTTATATTTCCTCGTGCAATGGCGACATGAGACTAAATGAACTGTATGACTGTTCTTGTGTTCGCTATTTAAACATTAACTAAAAAACACAACAGACGAAGTGGTAACATAATAACATATATCTTACAACAACGCAACAGTATGTTACAATAGATGTATCTGTGCTGTGGTGGCACACTTCGTCCGTACCGCTTGCGAAACTTACCAACATAATGTATTGTATGCGTTTTATATATTGGATGCATATATATTGTATGCGTTTTTAAAGTCTAAATTCACTTTTTCGTTCATTTATCTATAATATATAATATATTTTTATAAGTAATATTACCTAGTCGTTATATCTGTACGTGCACCGATGATAGATATCACGCGCGGAGAGAACCGTTACATAAATCATTCTATCGAGCTTCAAATGAGAGAAAAACCAAGCAATCATCGTTTTATATCTATAATGTTATTGTTTATCGGCAAATACTTGGAACAGTCAAAATCTATCTATACACATCGTAAGATTCTAACGAATCGCATTCTGTACATGAACGATGTATGAGAAAAAATATTATTATGAGTTTTTGTTAACGTAATAAAACCCAAAACAATAGTTGTTAGAATTTTTGTCTGTTTGTCTGTGCGTTTGTTCGCGCTAATCTCAGAACCGGCTAAACCTATTTTGTTTTGGTTCTCACGGTTCATTAAAATCCGTCCATATATAAAAACGTTAGAAATTTATTTAAAATAATGTAGGTACTATTTCTTAGCGTAAGGCGTAGTTTTTCCGAAGCGAAGCGAGGGTAGTTTGCTAGACTTTAAATAAAGATATATAATTAACGATGTATAAACTGTTAAATGGACACACATTACGAAAATAATTTTTTTTTTGTCACTTGCTAGTTATATACAGGAATGGCATAATTAAAAAAAATTGAAAATAATGAGAAGTTGTGAAGTTAAACTGCAAACGTCCGTAGACAATTAAAATACCCACCCACTTTCAAAATGCCGACGCATCTGCCTCCACAAAAAGCAAAAATGTTTGCTATTCTGGGTTAGTTGTCGATAATCTATCAGTTTGTAATTAAACCTGTAATTAAATGCAACGGTTGCAATACCTAACTAATGAACCGTTGCCGGTAAAGAACAATGGTTGGCAAACAATAAAAACAAGTATACACAGCTGCACATCACTATATGTTAAGGCAGGTGTTTTTAATCTGTTGCATAATGTAACAGATGCAAACGTAACTTATATGTCAAGTGGAAAAAAGAGCGCGCACATTTTCACTTGTCACACCAAATAAATTTACCGTCTGTGGGCCAAATGTCAAATGGTTATGGCTGTTCGATGACATTCGAATTTGTCAACTGTGTTGCAAATTTACAAAAAACAAAGTTCCAGTATACGGTAAGGAAAGTTAAACAGTTACTTTTTTATGGACGCAATGTCAATAGTAACGCGGTCTCCCACTTTGTTTTCTGTGAGCAACGCGTTGTTGATGCCTTTAGTGTAACAGAAGGCTCGTCTGTTCTTATGTCGACTAGATATAAAAAAAATTGATACAGCTAGGATACGCCCGTTGTTACCTTTTACCTTTTTTGCCATCACAGTTATAACCATCAAGATATCTAAGATCGTGACCAAACAGATACCAACAATATTTAATTGTCTCAAATACTGACCAAAGATATACAATCCAAGATATCGCTACTCTGTTGTTAACTCTGCACAAGTCTTCCATAGTGAATTTGCTCGTCATCTTAAACAGATGTTTTGTCTCTTTTTGTTTTGTGTTGTTATGTTCATGTTAGATGGCGTTAGTACTGCTTGATCAGACGGATTTTGTACAGTGCTGCCTCTATAACACTTCATTATATTAAAACTCTTTGGATATAAAACACAATCATGTCATACATTTTAGAGTGTAGTTTTTTGACGGAATAACAATAGAATTTTTTAAGAGTACTTTTAAGTTCAATTTAGTAAAATTCTAATTTATTAAAAGTTAGTACGCAAAAGTGAAATCTGTTAAGGAAGATGTTTCGACAGGATAATCGTGAGTGGCGTGGGGGGGCGGGAATGACGCGTTTCTGGACCCTGACAAAGTTCTGAGTAGAATAGTATAATAACCATAGTAAAAACTAATAACTTTCACTTCCAACCATCGATTATACCGACATGAAACTTTATAAAGATGTATGAATTTACAATAAAGTAATCGCGATGAACTGATCTCATAACGAAAATGGCAGATGGATTAGACTAGCTAGTATACTGTTGACTTTTATTCTGACGTGAATGCCGACGAACCTTTCTTAGTGCTAACATTTCATATGTTGAAGTAATAGTGGATAATAATAGTGAAAGTAGTCAGGGTTAAACAGAATATTTAAATACATAAATACAAAATAATACAATTGAATAAATGAATAATACATTTTGTGCCAACCCGAGGTTATAATGACAACAGCATATACGTAGAACGACGCCTGATACAATTAATCAGGATCCTTTAACTTGTAGTTGACCATCGTTTAATTGTTTATTCAATGAATTAATTGAATTTACTATTAGCAGAAATCGAGAATACATAATATAGAATAACAATTACACTATTAATTTCATTAAAGGCTCCTGCGATATCTTTAATATGAAACATTGTAAGGTATCAAATCGATTGATTATCGAAGAATTCTTAGACTCATTACTGGTCGTGAGAGCTTCTATATAATTCCTTCGAACATCTGGATTGACTGCAGTGATGAATAAAAGATTTAATCCGATCTGATTTACACTCTCAATCACTGATTCATAGCTTGATGTCAGTTGATCATATTAAGACCTACATATTTAGCTTTACACGGAATTGATGTTTGTTAGATCAATGTTTGTAGAAAATGTTTGTAAAATGTTAATTTACAAATAAAATCGATACTTAAAGAAAGCAATTACGACTTTATATAACTTATTAGCGCTCTATATCATCTACGTTCAGTTTAATTAATTTATCATTATATACATATGCTTAATATATCTTGTATAAACATCCGGAATAACATACCTTTAAAATGGTAAAAGAATTTTTCAAACATGTGCCGTGGTACCGGATATTACTTTATGCATACACACAAACTCACAAAATTTTCACTCTTTCTTTATGATATTAGTATAGGTTAAAATTTAAATACATTTACACGAACGCAACGTTATATTACTGACTACAGTTATCTTTAACACGGCTAAATTATTCCCGTCCTTTGAGGAGTTCCACTCTTTTATCTCCAGAACCCATCGTCGGTTCCTGACCATATTTGTAGCGGAGGCATCTTCTATATACTAAAAAAAACATTAATATCGATTAATAAACGATGGAGTTATGACTATACAACACAAAAATCAAAACATGAGCTGCGTTTTTTTTGAAGTTGGGAGTGAATAGGCTTTTATAAGGTTTACAAGTGAGTTTAACTTCTTATCGATAAGCTGTGATAAGGCTGAGCTACTTATGAGGGTATAACTGCAATGTTCAAGTTTTTATTATTAAGTTTTTAATTCAATTATTTTTATTAGCAGAAGTCTTTTTATTATATTTCTATTATTAAACGCACTGTCCACTTTAATTTTACAAATGGTCTATCCTAAAAACGTAACCAAGGCATAGAATCGCCAATTCGTATGCTGGAACGATATAGATGCATAAATTAATAGAAGGTGTTAAGCAAAAGGTTATGCTAGCCATTCAACCATGACTTAAACTTAACACTTTATAATGAATCATTTTAATAACAGATTATAGATCGATCAACGCGAATACAGATAAAACATAGCTATTATATTAGATGATTGAAATGTTACGGAACAATATCTGTTACAATTCATATTAGTCTTGTACGTGCGATTGTTTCTCTAATTATTTAAGAGTAATCGGTTTAATATATGATATATAATTTTCACCATAGTCCAAATCAATACAATAGATGAGTTGATATAACTATTACCTCTCACACTTGGAATAAAACATAAAAATATGATTATATTTGCAAGACATCTCAATTACGATAGTTGAAATTTCAATAACAAATTTGCTTCTATGCGATAAAAACATATACAAGTGCCTTGCAATATATATAATTGCCAAATGGGCAATTTTTCTAGCAGTTGCATACCAAGAAAAAACTGAATCCGCTAATTGTTACTCTATCTGAACGAAGTCAGGGTAGAAGGCAGATATGTTATAAATCAGAACGCAACACTGATACTGTGTAGATAATATTCTAATCGCAATATCTTGATTCCACCGTCACGCGTCACCGAAACAATGGGTTCACATAATTGATGGAGCCTTGACGGCGCTTTCAAATTAAGAGCGGGTTATACGAGTCAAATGCGAGATTTACCTTACTTATAAGAGATAAAGCAATACTTACAAGATATTTACTATCGCTTACACCACTCGCAGTCTCACAATAGAATGCTAATCGGTTGTTTTAATGCAGATGGTTTCAATGAATATAATCCTACTTGAAATAACATAATATTGCCGACTTTGGCGTGGTTACAAAGGAGAACAAAACGGCAATGTTATGAACTAAAAATTGAAACGTTTATTTGTGACACGTCCTGGTTCAATTTGAAAAACGTTACCTGCACGGTAGGCGCATTACTTTTTTAACCGAAAGAATAAATACCATTTGTTATGTACATATTTATTCATTAATCTTACAGCATTCCCTGTCTACGCCTATAGCAACGCAAATTGTCTGATTGAAAGTTGTCTCCATACAAATTTTCCTGTTGGTTATAGTATAAGCAAACGTACAAAAAGCTTTCCAATGTCATAGCGTGTCATTAATTATGCTGATATTCAGATATCTGTGACTAACGTGACCTTTAAGTCGCGAAACCCAACAAATGGGACCCGTACGCTCGCCGAAGCTACCGAACGCACTTGAATACTTTCATACAATTTAAAACACATAATTGGTTTTGAGAACGAACGTTTCAACACTTAACGTTGATTAAAAAATAAGCTTTTCAATCAGTAAGCTACCGATCGTTAGTGGCCAATAAATCAAACAGTTGACAGTCTGTACCGTTGCGAATAAATAATCCAGCTAGAACAGTGCTGACGAGTGAGCAGTTCGCGACGCGAACTTTAAAGTGTGTCCCGAAGTTTTCGACCGAAATATATTAATGTATCAATAACACTAATGACTGTTTTACGAAATGTTTTTGTGAATGGTCGTATGTTTAATGTAATATTGCTATGTATACATACCTCGATAGAGGTTCGATGAGATCTATATGGGTGTATGGAAAAATGAGTGATATATATATATATGTTTGTAGTTAATATAATCCCATATCCCCTTTCGACGGTCATCATGAAGGTAGCACATGTATACATACTAATATATATTATATTTTTTAAGGAAGACGTTTGGAAGCTATCTACTTTGTTATAAGTAGCTATGGTTTCATTTGATGCTAAAATTAATAAAACCCTAATTAAATAAAAATCTCTAATGTGAATTAAAATTAAATCTATAATATAAAAATCAATCATTGAATGTGTTGCTAAGCACAAATCTCGAGAGCAGCTGAACCGATTTCGCTAATTCTTTTTTATAATATTCCTTGAAGTACGAGGATGGTTCTTAC
>DWPT01000955.1:0-20662 GCA_018251895.1 Agathymus mariae mariae
TTATCAGTAAACGCTACTTTGTTTTCAACAGACAATTGTTAGTTTGCGATATTTAAGCCTGTTCCTACGACGTAGTATAAAGTGTTGCTATATTGCGTGTCATTTCAAACGTTTCTTTCGTTGTTACTACAAAATCTATTCAGTGACATCGTCCATACAAATTTGTTACCACATGAATAGTTTTAGATTTCTTTATTGCATGTGAACGTGTACGACGTGGAGACATAATTCCAAAGTGTAACATCCATTGAATGCTGTGGATGAAATTAAAATTGAGAGCCTAGCGGTTTTATAGTTTTTGAGTGCTCAAGTATTTCACTTTGCTTATTTCACAAGGAACGATAGTTTTTGCCCACGTGAACTACAATCGCCCCAAGGTCATGACGGTCCTGAACCTGACTTCTGATTGCAAGCGTCCTTGATATGTTTATCGGTCATTCGATAGCAGAAAACACGGCGACAGGAAAAGATCTCTAATTATTATACCAATTCAAATAGGTTACTTATTTTGCTTTATTTGTTTTTAAATTTAGAGCGATTTTAAACAATATTAACAGAATTAACAATATTAAATTAAATCTAAAGACCAGGGAAGTGAAATGTTGAAATGTTCTCAAATAAAATAACAAGATCTCATTGATTGACGCTAAGTTAGGAAAGAGAAGTTCGTCAATTAAAGCTCTACAAACGGCATATGGGAATTTCTATGTTTTATGCCACTTCCAGCTATTTCTTTTTCAATAAGATTATCTTTACGTCGCACTTTTTAGGTAAGCTGAGTTGGCCTGTTACACGTCACTGTGGTATTTTTTCAACAAAATCGAAATAATTATTAAGCTATATTAAGCAATTAACTTATTAATAATGTGTAAATTATAATTTAATTGCACCTGTGACACCTCAAAAAATGGTCTCACGAATAATATTTTTTATGAACAGGTTAGTCATTATTTATTTTGTAAAATGATTATTTAAAAATAAATTTACCAATGGTTCTATTTCCAATTTTTCAAAATTAAAATTAAAAAACTAGATGTCTATCGAAATTGGATTATACATGTTTACATCGCAAGTTTTAAACTGTGTTTGCATAAAATCTTAGTTTATAGGATGTTTATACATGTCTCGGACTACTTTCCGAGAATAAGGGCTTTTAAGTCGCTACAGTGCAAGTGGTTTGATTAAAAATGCAACTTATATCCCTATGGCCAATTAGCGGAGACTCAGCCCGTCGAACAAATGGTTCTGAGGCGCCTAGTCAAAGCATACATTTATGAGTATATAAATGTTTGTTCTCTTGTTTTGGTTTACAGTGAGTCCTGTCGCCGAGAGTGCGCGTAATTCTCATTTTTCGCGATCATTATTCGTCGACGGAGGTGTGGTGGGTCTTTGGGAACGGATTGAATCGTACTTTCTTTCGATTATGAAATGCGACAATTATTCTTCACAATAATATACGCCTATGTAAAGTTGGATTGTTATCCAGAGCCGTATTCCACGTACAACGCGGCATGCGGAATTAATCGATGTGACCACTTTCCCAGTTGCCACTAGAACAGCTCCCTCAACCCGACGTGTCATTACGATAAACGATGCACCTACCAATTAGTTGGCAAACTAGATGAAATTGGCATTGATACAATTGACATAATTAAACATTGAATCCGTCTGCTCTAGACCTAGTTAGCCAATTATGCTTGTGATAAATATGGATCTCAAATAATTTTATTTGTAGCGCACACTGACTTTTGGATTTTTAGCTACATAGGGTTCTTGAGACAAACTCAACTTTCCTTACTGATAGAGTACCTGTCGATTGTTGATTGACGTACGAGGCAACGGTGTCAAATTGTTCCTACTATTAATAGCTGATGTAGTGTAACTTGATTTACACGCCCACTCCTTGATTGTGGTAAAATCTTCACCTGTCTAGTTACTTACGCGATTCTATATTGACAGCCTATTTATTTAATTCTGATCTATTTATGGTCAGCCGTCGCTAATACCCTTTAAATCGAAAGACAGGTTTGTCAATGTAAATTTTGTTTTCGTAACAATATTAGTGGTAATGGTGATAGTTAGACCCAGGCGAAATGTGCAACTGTAGCGTATATCAAATTGAACCATGTAACACATTAACAGACAACATTGTCCTTGTGGCCAACATCTAGTAATATTTCATTAACTGTACTGAATAATAGTCTCAGTGGTGTGCTAAGTAATTTATTTTATTGTTGATAATGGAACTAGCAATTAACAAAGAATTATTTATCATTACAACGTTACTATTATTGCATACTATCATTACATAATAATTATTGTGTAGTTACTTATCACAAAAAAAAATTTTTTTATGGTGATTTATTTTGAAATGCGCCTTGACATCTGAATCGAACCACTTTTCATTTATTGGTTTAAATACAAACACCTAATATTTTAATGTAACACGAAGAAAATATTATGCGTTTTCATTGTTAATTTTATTGTAGCTTTCAATTGATATTTAAATATCTATTTAATGTATGTTGTTACAAATTTGTTATTTTTTAAGCACAGTTAATCTAAAAATGCGAGGTGGCTCAATTCTCGAATCATGTACTATAATACCTCATAAGACATGTAGGAAAACCATAATCTCAGATTATTTAGTGTTTGTGGGTTGCAATGAAAGTTAAAACGCTCAACAAAAACAAGACTTGGTCTTAGCTTCCTTACTTACTTACTTAGCTTAGCTTTAAATAAGCTTAGATATGCACCGGGAGGATAGTTTCTGGGGCAAGCGAGGGCAACGTCGGTGTATTACCGAGATTATGTTACGTTAGCTTCATTCGACTTAATTTATAAACCTGAGTTATTATTATTGTTACTCCTGAGTTACCTGTAAGCGACTTTTAATATTTACAAAATAAACGTTTCTTTCTTTATTTCAATACATGTTGTAGCAGATTTTCTTCGAAATAAAAAAAAAAGTATTGTAATATATTGTAAACTTAAAAACTACGTTACTGTGCGCGGATTTTATTCTAGTGGAATATTTAGTCGACTATACAAGTAACTCTCATCAATGCTAACGTAGAAAACAATGGATATCTACAATTTTTCCATTATTTTAATTGAAGTTTTATAAATATATTAATGCGGGTACTGCTGCTTCCATAGTTGCTTGTCTGTGCGCGTGCACCGAGAGTATCTAGGTCGTATCAGTCGGCTCGCGTCAATATCAGTGTCGCATATCTTTAACAGGATTAATTTTACTCAAGGTTTGCACCAAATCCACTTACGGTACGCCTTATCTCCGAGAGCATGAAAATGTCTCGCACAAAGGAAGTTTTATATTCGCTATGTCTACACTACTTACTTGAATACATTGATTAGTTTTTGTATTTAATACTGTCGCATTGCTACAACGGGATTTAATTAAGATTGGTGTGATTTTCCAGCGAAAGCGTGGAAATAATTGGGTTCAACGCACTCGTGATGGTGTCTATTGGAATCGTTTATTTAGTTTATGCTCAGTCTTCAATAAAACTATTATACGGATTCTCCAATTCTCCAAATCTTAAAGACTTGGATTGGCGGGCTATCTAAAAAGAGTACAGTACAGCAGGGCAGGTCTATCAAAACCATCTAAGTGTAACTTGCAGTAGAAAAGACATAGATCTAGGAAGTAATGAGAGGATGAAGTACACTATGTAATAGATTTAAAAATTATTACGTTAATGTTAATAAAGTTTACATGTGGTTACATTACAGAACAATAAAAATTATCCTAATTAAAATCGTGGCACAGGATACTATCATTTCAGATATTTTTATTAACAATAATTATACAGGTTTATATTGTATTGTACATTTGATAACAGTAAACTGTTTTCTAAAAATAATGTGTTTATTATTTGATTCCAAGATATACTGAACACGTGCAACTCCCCTTTATTTTGTCTTTCCGTTGTTCTGTTCAATATTAACCAGGTGGAAGGGGAGTTAGTAGGTCAAGACAGTTATAACGCACACAACTTATATATGCTGATCGGATCGTCCTGTTAGGATGGTCTGAGACCACCACTTAAGAAATAGCAATAGTTTAAATGTTATTTTTGGCTTTAGCTTGTCTTTTCGAGGTTATACGACCTTATAGTCCAGTTCGCAGTGATCCTGCCTTGCCGAGCGAGGAGTCCCGGGTTCGATTTCCGGCCGGGGCAGACATTTATGTGACAGATAAATGTTTGTTCTCGGGTCATGGGTGTTTGTAATGTCATATTTGTGTATGTCTACGTCACCCGCAACACGGGAAATCCTAGCGCGGGGGTGTGAGTGTGTAAATATTTATTTATTTATTTATTAATATGCATGCATTTTTATTTTGTCGAGATTGTTTATGGTTACGATGAGATCGGTCAAGACCCAATTCAATACACTCCGGCGGTTACATTCATTTTACTGTGCTGTCGAAATAATATGTTTTGAATATTCATATGTTAATAATATTCTAATAGTATTGATGAGCATTACTGTAACAATTGTATTTGTACATTAATCTTCATAGCTAATTTATAGTTTACAGACCTTACCGCTAAAGTAGCTGGGTTGCTTTTCCCTTTGACGACAGCCACTCTGGAATTTCCATTTCAAATGTCTACGAGTATGTATCTGGTCTGTAGCTCTTAAATATGTATCTTCGGAAAGGAGAGGTTACATATTGGTATACCTAAGGTATATATTGTCCTATTCTAAAGGATTTATTATAATTAGCTACGACAAATAAAGCAGAAAGCAGAGAATACTCTTTTATTTTTCATACTCTGTAAAATGTTTTTGATATGCTTCGGTTACATTGAATTGCTAGCAAGGGAATTACTCCCCTTCTTATAACGTGCCTCACGCCCCTATATATAGCATGGGCGGCACTGACCACTAATATAACGTGTTCATTCGTCTTACAATCATTAAAATAAAAATGTATTATCAGGTTAATTTTTATGCATGTGGAAAGAATTTGCTACTGCAACTTAAACGTTTAAAATAGTGGAGATAAACGAACAGAGAACAATAAATTTAAAATATCGTGAGTACCTTCCCGTCGCAATTAAAATGTGTAAGTACCTGGTGAGCGCGACGTAAGTTCTACTTAAACGGCTTATGAGAACAAAACAAATCTTGAATTCCTCGGAGCAATATGAGACGCAAAACGCGTGGGCATGGACCGACACGGTCGACCGTTGGTCGTCCCAATATGAATCACTGTTCAGTTACTGACATTCAAACTTTGGTTACCATTGCGCCGTACGTTTTTTCCTGTTATCAACAAGATTTCAATGTGTTTTGAATAGTATAATCCTCATGTTTACAAGTAATACCCACGTTCAATGAAAGAAATTTAAAAACCGAAAAGTTGTGGCAAAAAAAATTTTTTTTTCGAAAATATTTTTTTCCGGTTGAAAAATTCCTTGAATATATTCACAATGTCATACTATAGTGGTTCACAATGAATAGACAACAATCTTCAGGATTAGGTTCTCAGGATAGACGAACTAACTACAGTTATATAATAAGGTGGTACATATTTTATAGTTTTTTTTTTCAATTTAATATTTTAATTCCAAATTCAATTTAATTCCATATACGACTACAGATGCTTCAGGGAATGAATCAGGTTGAGCATCACTGACTCATGTCAAACCAGTTCGTTTGCTTATTGCCCGAGACGTTAGAACCAGACGTCAGGTAATTTTCCAATTTGCTAATATGCACAGTTATTGTTTCATGCGAAACCCGCAAATTGATATATGGATGCATTAGTGCATTGTGCAGGATTTCACCTGTCATGAGTCTCCTGATATATTGCAACCAACCGGTTTGCTAATGAGCTTATTTTCATTGCAATTTGGGTTTCTGTATATCTGATGGCAAAAAGCGAACGCTTATAATAATAATATTTAATTATTATAATTTTTTATTTTTAACTTCATACATAATTCAAAGGTGTCACTGACAATATTAGCTATATAAACATTGCAAATTTCCATATATTAAATTAAATTGCATGAAATAAATATATAAACTTAGTTAAATCAAGTCAATCAATTCGTTCAATCAAATATAAGATCACTCGCGTATTTCTGAATGTACTTTTCGAAGTTTCATAAAATTTATTAAATATTTGTGGGTTAGACGATGACGAAAATCCGAAGTCATAAAACATAGCGAGGTAACGATAAATACTGTAGGATACATTTACGACACAGAACCTTGTACACAACACGAGTTTAACTAGGACTTGGAATTCGTTTATTTTTTATTTTAGATACATCGTACACAAGCATTATAGTTTCTTTACGGTTTACGTCAGCGCTCATAAAGACCTTACAATATCTATCAATTTTCTATCCATTATTTTACTAACTTGACAACATACTTTACGAGGGACTTCATACATTTCGAAGACTCAGTTTGTGAGGCATTGTTTTGAACAAGGACGGGAAGGAACGGAGGATGTTGGGCTCTGTACCATTCCGTTTACCAACCTTGAAATGTGTGTCGGTTACTGTATCAGACAGCCACGTGGTTTCGGAGAATATTCTCCCCATATATATACAAAAACTCAAATAATTCGCATTCTCTCTTCATTATATCCCTACGAGTACCCTACTCTCGCTTCGCTTTTTGATTTCTACGTTCACAAATAGTAAGTGAACCTTAAGTTTTATCAGGCGTTTTATAAATTTTCCCTTATGTCATATATCCAAAACGAAAGATTCCCAACAAAGATGCAAAATTTGTTTTATACTACATAGCTTATGACCATTTGAAATAATGATTAAAACCTTAAAACGGTAAAATATTTTTTAAAATAGGTGCCTCGTAACATAAAACATAATTTCATCGATAACATTAATAAATGTATGACAACATATACGAACATACTAGAATATTGCTCATAACACCAGTATAAAACTAGTTTATGTTTTTATAGAAGAATTGTAACTTCAACTTCAATTCAACTTCAAATTCTTCCATCGCGAGAAAGGTATTGAGCGACATTGTTCAAATTTTATTGAAACCAGAAAAAGTAGTTCAATTAGAATTTCGAGAGCAGTATGGAAGACTGTGATATGTAGAGACTTTCTTACAATTCCCTTTACCAAAGTAGAGATAATTGGTTTCCAATCGAAATTACTGTAAAGGTTCATTGAATCGGATACAATTAAAATCCAGTACTTTTTGATGTGAACAAAATCCGGCAAGACGATACTATCATTTCGTTACGAGATTCTACTTAAATTGAATTCAGTCAGCTAAGATGCACATGTTATCAGAGCGGAAACTGCCAACATTGAGTAATCGGTCTTACGCAGCAAATTCGCAGTCAAGATTATTATGTAATTTTAGGCTTCGTGAAGAAGATTAATGAAACACCGATCAAAATAACTACGGAATAAGGCATGTTAGCTCAGGATTAATTGAAGTCTAAACGCGCAATTTGTTAAACACCGGTAAAAAATATAATTAAAGAAAAGTAAATATTAAAGTATACCATACATTAATTATTATGTACTCTTGGAACCGCTCTCACAATCTTTCTCAATCATTTCCAACATATCCCACATTGGGGATAAAATTGAATACAAATCCTTAACGAGGTCCTTTGTGACGCCGAGGGAGCTTTCATATGAGGTTTATGTACATAGTTTGAATGGAAAGTTGCACATCCACCGCACCCTGTTGGTACTGTTATTCTTATTTTATCTTACACGCCATATCCCGTCTATGGGTTGTCAGAACTTCTCTAAACACCATGAAATTTATAACTATCACTTATTGTACGACTATGAACTAAAGTTTACGTTCCGCTTTCTAACCTTCCTCACTAAAAAGTATAAACTTTTAGCTAACCTGCCGTTAATTTAGGTGAAAAATTAAATTACGTCGGATAATTTGGCTATAACCATTTGAAATTTCCATGCAATAAAAGAGCATCCATTTTAAATACTAGCGGAACATTTACTGAATGCACTCGAGTAGAACATACAAAAGTATGTATGTACAACGTCCTTCGTCGAGAGGTAGAAAGTCAGTACTTCCGTTTCGTTCCGTGCAATATTGCATTTTGTGTTGTTATTCGTGTTTTACTCTTTATACATTGAATGCAATGTATACTAAATTTAAAATGAGGGATTTTTTCTTTATACCCAGTTTGAAGTGTTCCGACAGGAAGCTTCATATGCAAATTCTCGCGAAGGATTTTTTGTAATACTAGCCACATCTCAAACTTCCGGTATTCATTCGCTATATTTAGTAATAAACATACATATACGTTATAAGTTCTGTTTAAAAGTCGACTGGTTGTACTGTGTATTGTAAGATGAAGTATGTTTTACTTTGTGTATACAATAAATATTTTTTGACATGTAATAAACGGTTGCAGGCTCGTGTCCATGAAGCGACAGATGAGACCGATCACACGTTATAAGATCGACATCACAATCGACAAATGATTCAATCCTGTAACACGATCGATCGATGAACCGACGCAGCTCATCGCGTGCTCCCAGTCACAGTCGAGTTTTGTGAATCACCGTCCGAGCCCTACCCTTCATTGTGCACTTTTGTTTTTATGATCCAACTGCACGATAACTTGCACCATTGTTTGTTTTTTATTACCAATCGAAAGTATAAATCTTGATCTCCTAATGGTTATTTCAAGGCGAGAACCTTGAGCTTGCAATATTTTCCAAAACGACTGCCGCGGCAAATAGATTGAAATGGTCACGGTTATTCGGAGCACGATCTGTTGTGCAGATCAAAGGTAACGCAACAACAACGCAGATAGATTAAATTGTTAAATCCACAGTGGGGGCCCCGCTAATACGTTTCAATCAAGCAACGAACGAACATCTAATATTTCAATGATATGTTCTTAAGTGAAATTTTCACATATTTTAGTTGAAGATAACATGGAGAGGAAACGTATACCGACGTTTCTCCATATTTCATTTTATCAACAGTGAAGTCAGCCAACGCCATTTATTCAGCTTGATGCAACTGTGGTTTAAAACTCTGTCAGACTGAAACAAAACACTAACTAAGCCGTGGAGCAATTATAGGAGTACTTCATGTTCAAATCACGTATGATTTCTGGCGTACTATAGGGTATTAGGTTGAATAAATAATTGTTAATCAAGAGGCTGTCCGTCTCTTTTTTGCTGACTTAAACTCCATAGAGTATTAACAAATTAGTACCTTAAAAATGTTGCATCATTTTGATTATGTATATTTGGTTCATTTTAACCGTAAAATTAACCGTTGTACTGACAACAACCAACAACAAAATGACAATTGTTCAATATACGAGTGCAGTTAGTTATTTTAACCTCACAACAACAATAAATGTTATGTGTATCTATAGTTTTTAGTTTTGTTGAATTCAATTTTCTCACCTCGTCTTTAATAAATAAAAACACCGGATAAATAGAAATGATAGGTTCTTGAAAAAACCCTGAACCGGCTGAAACTGGATTAAGTTTTGATGAGGTTTAAATCTAATTTCAGACACGACGGCAACGCTGAAACCTTGAATTTAACTCTACTTAAAATCATGATTGTGTTACTGATAAGATACGATGTTTCTTTAAATTTAAAACATAATATTTAATTTATTCATATAATGAAAATTTCATTGATCGCTTTGATTCGATCGGTTGATGCGTTTGTGCGCGCTGATCTCGGAAACGGTTTAACCGAATTCGTTATAGTTTGCACTGTTGTATTGCGGTAAGCATTACTTAATATTTTAAATTCGTTTCATTGCAATCCGTCCATTAATAAGAAATTTATAATTTAATATATGTATTTCTAATACACAGAACGAAAAATTGATATTATCTTTGCTTGGAATCGATCAGCTCCGTAAACTCCTTGTGCACTCACACCACATCATGAATTTGGCATTTCTTATTTATTTACTTAAAAACTATAAAAATACAAACATGCTGTATACCATGTATATTGCTTATTTTGTATTTTGTACTTTGATCTGTTCCAACAGACTCAAAAATTAAAAATGAGTCGTGAATAAGTCCCAATGCGTTGTCATTTGTGGTTTAGATATTAAAACAACATCAGACCATACACCGTGCACTTATCAAAAATCGCAAAAATACGTACTCAAAAAATATTACTTAAACGTGCCTCGCATATGTAATACCCTCTCGAACTGAATTCGATTTTAAAAATACGTTGGAAGTGATCCCGCGGAATCAGTAAGGCTAGTTTATTGACGTTAAGGCTGCATGTATCCTAGACTCCGAGCCAACCCGTGATGATAGGATTCTTCTTCTAAAGGTAACTGGGTGTGTTATATTCAGTTTAATACCGACGGTTTTCGTGATTGGCGGTTGAAGAGAAGTTGTATATTTGCCGTGTAGGTGCCTTCTAAAGTCATCCTTAAAATGTTTCGGTTACAATGTTGGTAAGTTAAGAAGTGCGTGTACTTGATGCCTCTGGTGTTAAAGAACTCGATGAACAGCGTCGACCAACCGATCACCTATAAAGAGCAAACCCCTCAATGTATCTACTGCTTACGATTTTAACGGCTCCGACCACCGATACGGAACCATCCATAAATACCTAATTACATACAAATTTTATGATTTTTGGAAACTCTTTTGTTCTTGTCACAGAGAGTTAAATTTGAATGAATCGCTCCCATACCTCCTTTGATGTGACGTCACATATTTAGCTATTGCTGAATAACATTTCAAATGTACGATAATAGAAAATTTAATGACTTCGTGTAGAATGACTTCAAACACATTAGTTTTTCATGAAGATTATATCGTTTTCATACTGTAGATTTATAAATATGACATCGTGAAGCTCATAACTCGTCCTCCCTTGTTCCACGTTGTCACACTTCATTAACTCGCTTCCTTTCCCTTATAACGTAATATATGGATGACGCTTTAGTTGGTTATTTGTTGCGCATCACATTATTGTGTACGATTACGTCACACGTATGACATCACAGAATCACAGAGTGTTAATATGCGTCGTAAAACTCGTAAACACAAACAGTTCGACGCGTACATTACCAAGTCGACTAAGCTCAACACCACTTTCACATTCTTCCTACCATGACGGTCACTATCCCAACACTGTAAATAGGGCTCTACGTTAAACAAGTTAAGGTTTATAATAGTTACAATAAGTTACATAGATATTGTGACAGAATTGGTCAACAGACTCGTGTCATATGGTGACCCGTGAATGGAACAGTTTCGATGGAAGAGTACCCTTGAGTTCATGCGGGTTTCTTGTTAGGTGGTTAGTCTGTGGTTCCTGAGATAATATGTCATCCTGAGTGTTAGATTTTGGCTTCATACAAACTATTTATTAGAACAACTGAGCAGTCCGGATGCGTTAACTACACTGTTCGTCTGTTTCTACATAGTTGTAAGTTGGACCTTATAACAAGTAATTATTTAAACACCATTGTAGGTAGCTGATGGTTAGAGGCTATGTAAACTAAGCGCACTAAGCACCTATTCACTTTCGCCTTGAAGATACCTTGATGAGCCGAGGAACGCAATCCTCATGCAATTTTCCCACTAGCGCTCGCCTACTGCCACAGCTCTTGATTACAACCGATATTACCTAACTCGAATGATCATTTAGAATTGATCCGAGCCAATTTAATCGCTTAAGCTATGTTCTATGTTATCATTAAACTATTTATATTTTTTTATCTACAACAGTAGACTTATCTCTTGACTTGAGACGCTTGATATGGACTGTAAAAAAGCTCCTCACCAATATAATATAATATATATTTACAACATTGCAAGAGCATTTTAAAATCATATTTTATTTCATAAATTTTCTTCTCTGTTTTCCAATTAGTGTATTGGTATGTAACTTTTGTGTGTACACGAAGAGGGTAGGTGAATGGCGAGAGAGCTTTTTAGCAGCTTTAAACTGGGAAAACCTATTCAAAGCCTCGAACAATGCATCTCGACGAACAGTCAGACAGACTACACTCGAGACCGCATTACATATGAGTTGAAACGGTTTTGACACGATACGATGCCATTAGACGGTGCCTTCGTGTTCAATAGTGACGATTTTATGAATAAATCTGTATTGTCAAAAATTTTGTTCAGGTACTTATCAATAGCCGACAAACAAGGACAAGTAGGGAAGGTCGGCTTAGACTCGAGCATGGGCTCGAGGATGCATGCGGAAGCGTACCCGTAATTTTGGCCAGTGGCGATGCGAAAGAACAGCCGCGGTGGTTTTAAGTTGTAGCCAGTAGGAGTCCGGTGTATATCGCCCCCGCAATGGGCGAGCATCCATGAGGATTTCCCACGAAAAAAAAGACTCGAGCATGGACGCAGTATATAACACATCAAAACTTATGTGCTAACGTTCTCTTCAACACTTACATTATCATATTAAGCACTTTATGTACTAGGGTCATATTTATATACTAGGAAACCGCCCTCGCTTCGCTTCGGAAAAACTACACCTTACACTTAGAAATAGCACCTGCATTGTTTTAGGACTGCGGTTTTCTTTTTCTAATTCTATGAATTAGAAATATATGAATAACTTTTTAAATTTTTGAATGAATAATACTGAAAGGAATTTCAAATATGATGTGATGCTTACTGCAATACATTAGTGAAAAGTAAAGAAATTTGATATGCCGGTTCTGAGAGCGAACGAACGCACAGACAAACAGACAAAAAAATCTAAAAACTAGTATCCTTCATGTACAGGAAGCGATCAGTTAGAATTTTTATTGTATGTATAGATTAAAATAAGTTTACGTTCGTATGGCACGGCACACCTGTAAGGAGATAAAGATAGGTATAATGTGTTTACATTATATCATGATATAATCGATAATGGCCTATTCTTATTTTTATCTATTATACAATGTTATTTAAAGCAAAACTTTTATAGAATCCTTCCATGCGTACCTGCTGGACAATCGGACAAGCTCAGACAATCCGTTACCGACATCCTTAAATTCCCCCCCATCTTAAAATTCTGCTTTCACACACCCCTTACATGTAACATTTACTTGTAACTGACAGAATCTCGCGCGGTTCAAACATCTGTACATCGCCATCAAGTTATAGATTTGTGACCTACGCTGTTTTCACCAACTAACAGTTGAACTAACCGCCCACCATAGACACAACGTTCATAATACATTCTTTACGAAACATTCCTAAGGCTCACTTTCCGCCTGCCATAGACAATATACAATAGACATAGAGCGTTAACAGATTTAAAGTAAAATAGCATTGTTATAAATAAGTCTGTTTGCGTATAGAATCAGCATTTTTAGTTTTATTACTTATACAGTTTAATTTAAATTTTATACTATTATTATATTTGATAAATCAATACGTAGATTGTATCATGTCCTTTCATGGGCAGTTTTAACATCATATATATTGTGTTACTGATGAGTTTACAACTAAAAATCGATGTTGTATCAACTAAGCTGTCATAAATGTAGCCGACACGCGTTTAAAATTACTCAGTTGACTTTAGAACGAAAATGAAATGTATGTGAAAAATATCACTCTGTTGAAATAATGTCAGAATTAAATTAGATGATATTAAGAGAATGTGGATAAAATTTTAACAATAGCCTTTTGATAACGATCCCGTAGCCTAGTTGGTAGTGCCATTGCTTGACGACCGAGGGTTCTAGGGTCAGATATGAAAACGTTTATTCTCGGGTCATAGGTTTTTGTGATCTTTATGCCACCCGCGACACAAGGAATTCTATTACAGGGCTGTGGTTGTGTGTGTTTTTTTATTTTTGTAACGTTCCTTCCCAACATGCGTCATGTGAAATTAAATGGTGCCCACGCACGGTCGATTGCGCAAACATCGACGCAATGTGGGGCACCACTAAAACGGGAAGACCTTCACCCGTATTGCACTACACATGCCATCCGAGCTCCCGAGGGACGTTACACGAATAAATCTTAGGCAGATTATAAACGTACGGACTTTATGTCGCCGCCATATTTATTTTAAAATAAATAACTTTAATTAAATATGCTTTATTTATAAATAAAAGCTTAGTAAATATATTCCGATGACAAATTACCACTAATAAATATTTAGTAGAATATGAGATAACAAACTTTGAATGTGCAAATAATTAGTGTACACGGATGTGTATTACAGAAACATTTTGCGTCTTACCGCATCATATTTCACAAACAAACGTTCTTGGTCGTTGGTTGCTGTTGCATGAGCACTATCAGAACGGGGAGTACGAGCGTGAAGGTTTCCATTTATTTATTAAAAACTGTTAATGGCTACACAGTTTTCTTATGCTCGACTTATAAACTGTCTCTTAGTCATACACGGCGCTAGAACGCAATCGGAAGGGTTAAGCATGATGTAATACAATTGATTGGCGCGTGGTGTTGAGAATGCGTCGGATTAATTTATTTATAGGCACAGACCTGTTGCTAAGTGCCCAATACATCATGAGTGTACTGTAGGCACTTATCGATACCTAAACACAATGTTAGGTATAAAATATTAATGTTATTTAGTTAGTACAGGCGCTATCAGAGCCATGGAAAATCGTTCTAAAACTCTCGGCTAAATGAGGGAAAATATTTTGTTCGTCAAGTATGTATTACATTCTGTATTACTTTGCGAATTGGAAAAGCTTTTATTTATAAACCTAACGGACGAACATCTTATTATAAACTGACCTACTACGTAGCCACAAGTTCCGCTAAGGCAATATTATCTTTAAATTACAAAACAAAAGAGAAACAACCAATGCTTTCCGCAATCCGAGGAGAATGGAAAACCTTTTATTATGAGACGCAACAATCACTAAATTACAACGATATAAGCGCTAGCGCATGCAATGCAGTAATCACATATATTTGATCTTTAGACACGCTTACGAACCTAATAAGCATACTATTATGGAGGCTGCAATTGTTTGCGGAAGCAAATGACATAAAAAAAAATTGGATACTGACGTAGTCAACGGGTTATCGGTGGGCAATACATGATATCGTTTTAACTATAACGGATACTCACGTTCTTGTGATTCTTGAGACCGACTTGAGAGCCGCCGTGGCCATGATGCATCATGATATAATTGTGTCGAAGTAACAATTAAAAACCCAAAAAAATCGTGAGTACCCGTTATGGTTAAAATGTGAAATGCTCACGATGGTATAGGTCGAAAATAATAAAATACATGAGAACCACTTCCAAACTTAATGTTTAATTTCTATTTCAAGACACGCAAAATTTGTTTCATAAAGCCGAGACGAAATCATAGGCTGTCTCGCGATTCGCGATTACTACTTATTTATTTATTACCAGAGGCCCGCCCCAACTTCCTCCGGTTCAACAATTATGCTAATTTATACAGACATGTATATTTAATACAGCCTATGTCCATCCAGAATGATGTATGTTTCAACTGGTAAAATAACTTTTCAGGTAGGTGCCGTGGCTCCGGAGATTAATTTCCGGATATACACAAACTTACAATGTTCACACTCTCTCATAATCACTGAAAATAACTGAAATGAATGTGATTCGGTTCCGGCGTCGGAGAGCCAGTTAAAAAGCTGGACTCTCCTTTTTTTTCTCGTTTACTTGGTTACCTAGCCGGCAACGGACCACTGATGTCATTGGTGCTATAGATGTCCATGTACGTCAACGGCCACTTACGTTTGTCGGCTTTTCACACAGCTAACAGAACAGTTAACCAACATTATGAATACATAAAAGAATATAATAAGCACATATAATGTGCAAGTCAAGAACAACATGGCACTAAAATATAGCAGACGGCATTGTTTTATTTCGGGACCTACCTACTGTATACTGTAATAGAAAAGCCGTGCAAGGTTGGCGTACCGCAAACGTCCATAGCTACTAAGGTATGACGTACGGCTTCAAAAACTATTCTTTAACACGCTTAAATTTGCCATTACCTTAAAATATTTAAAGTTATAAAAACACGAGATTATGAACAAAAAAAAAAATGCTTGATGCAAGTACAACATTAACCGTAATCAAAATACGAAATTCTCGCTCACTGATTATTCTACTGATAAAATATTTGCTCACCTGCACTCGAAGACTCCTCAGAGAAGGGAACTTGGCAAGCCGGTCCACTTCATCCCATGTAGCTAGACCTGTGTTATTCAAGTTCAGAAACCGAAGGTGCCTGCAATGGAATTGCAAATACAGTTCTAGACTGTTGCCCAGTACATATCGTGCAACACTCTGATTCACGAGTTTAGTGGGTCAGCGATAATTGTATTACGACATAATGTCTATCTTGCAGCAGCTGCTAAGATTGAGTTTTAATGTTATGCTTCCGTTATCTGTTTTATTAATTTGCAGAATTACACTTATAATCATATCGTTAAATGTTGCTTTAAGTTATGTTTCATTTAACGCTTCGAGGATAATGTTACATTATGTTTCAAGTCTTGTTTATGGTAATAGAGAGCAAATGATCAAACGCGCTACGTATTGGTAATCTGTTTCTAGCGCCAAAAGAATCGCTAAAACGTTAGCGGCCAAGAAACAAGCGATGAACTATTGTGGTAACTGCCTCTTGGGCCCTGAAACCAATTTAAACATGTCAATCGAAGATGGGTGACAGCTAATGCTGGTGGTAGTGATTGGTAGGTAAAGAACCTTATCACCATGCAAGTGCCGTTTGGATTAAACATGAATGTATAGAGCGAGCACAATTATCTCTAAAATCACAGATCTGGTGATTTTTCCTGGTCCGTTGATCAGCATGGTGTTCCTTGAGCAGAGAAGGTTAGTTTTGAAATCTTAAGTAAGCAGCAATAATATTTACTTACGGAAAAGCGTCGTGACATTTTTTATTTCCATTAAAATCATCGCACTTTTCACATGGATCTGGTTCCAGGGTAGTCAAAGGACAATCGTTCACCAACAAGGTTTCTAGGTTTGGGAATGCATATCCCAGTTTGGAGATCTCTCGCCAATTGCTAACAGGATTCCCGGAGAAGTGAAGTTTCTTTAATTGCTCATGCACAGGTTCCGTTACGTCTATGTTTAGTCGAGAACAGGTCTCGCATGTCAATTTTTCTTTTACTTCTTGTCCACTAAGGTCCACGTGTGAATACCCATTGAGGCTCAAATGCAACTCTTCGAGAGCCGGCAGAGCCTTCAGTAGAGACAGGACACTCGGCCAACCAACGTAAGTTGAATTTAAGATGAGATGACTGAGACTGTCCCATCGTGGACGAAGTGCTTGAGCGGCTTGAATTTGGGCTGATAGCCGATTGAAACTCAGATTCAGAAACCTCACTCGTGGCGTCTGCTCCAGTATTGCGAACACCTAGAAATAAAAGTGTAATCTAAGTACTGTTGTCGGATTCTACAATGAAGTTGTGGAACTCTAGATAAACTTGATTAGTTTGTGAAGTTTTCTTTCTGAATAATTTTAAATTTATTGCTGACATAATCGTCTATCGTTTATAGTGATGCTGAACAGTTTTTCTATAATGAGAATATTCATCATGAATCATTATGATGTAATGATACATATTGAGGTACTTATTAGGCTCTCTCAAGACTTAAATTAACTTTAACGAAGCTTATAAAACATGGAACACCAAGGTTAGAAAAATTTATAGAAAGTTATAAATCTTGCGATAATAATCGAACTGTAAGTTATTAGAAACACTATTTTGCAATATCAGACGCGTTGTCATAAGGAACTTTAAGTCATATACCTCTTGCCATTCCGTAAGCTTATTATTGGCGAGATCCAGTTCTACCACATCCGCGCACTTGTCGGCGAGAGCGCATGCATCCCCCGCGCAATCAATATCGCAATCATTTAACACCAGTAGGGTGGGAACGCTGAGTCGTGGAGATCGTTTGGGGACAAATATGGCTACCGGCATATCATCTATGGGAGGGTTCACCTCGCCCTTTGCACCATATTTGCGCTCCAGCGCTTCGAGTAACGACGGCATTGCGATTTTCTCTGTAATAAAAAAAAAATATTTAATCATGTACCCGACAGTAACCTTGAAATTAATCATTTTTTCTAAGTTGCGTATCGAATATCACCTGTGACATTCAACAGTGCCGTTACTGTGCTATGAACACATCGGAAACCAGACTGGTAGGGACTTATGAGAAAATTGTAAAGAAGAAACAGATTTGTTGTTCGTGTACTTTAGACGAAAAGGGTAATATAGAGGACGGAAATCGTATAAACAGATACGCTTCGCAATCTTCGGTAGTTAAATAATATGTGATTGTTTCCAATTACTAAGGAACGTACCGGTTAATAAAGAATAGTTGATAATGGGGAGGATATTGGGAAGGATTAGTAAGATCATTCTCGTTCACGAATTATCGTTACCGACCGCCGTCAAAGTAATAGAAGTAATGGACTTTTTTACGTCTTTTGTCGGAACTGCCGCCAGATCGAATGGATGACACTAAGGTTTAGTTATATAAATAACGAATTGTGTTGTATTTGGACATATGATATATTATATAAGCTGGAAGCGAAGAAAAGTATCTATTTAGTCTATATAAATCAATATCATTGCCAACCACGGTATTCGTTTGCAAATTGGTTGCGATAAAGACGTCTTTGGCAGGCTATTAGAGTTTAAACGACCAGTGCTTAGTAAAATAGAAAGGACTGTTTTAAACTGCTCTTCAGCTGTCTACGTCATCTTCGTTTTAAAATAATTCAATACAGATGCTTTTGTTCATTCTAAATCAATAATAATAAATCAATGTATAAAAAACTGTAGATTATTTATACTACAATAATTGTTGATTTTTTGCCAAGACACTATTCCATACAGTCTGAATTATTAACTATTACATCTAAAAGTCTCAGTACCTGATACGAAGGTGTAAATTACTGAACTGCTCATGCGCATGCGTGTCGAAACGACAGGAGATCGAGCATAACATATCAATATACTCGTTAACGTGTCCAATCACCAAAGGATAGCGTTGAAATGTAAATTATTATGATTAAACATCATTTAAGGACGTTTCATGATCACTCACGCCACCTTCTCATCTAAAATTGAGACTCGTTACTGAATTCAATCAATCATTTGTCACAGAGCTTCGACTCGAACAGCATCGTGTGTATTCACTGTTATACTTAGATTTTTCTGTATTAAAATAGTTACCACTACTTATCTGTGGTTGCTTTTACACCAACTCGTTTCTAATGGCAGTTGCGGTCGCCGCGGTCATGGTTACGATATCGGCGATTATGTTATGTGCCTATTGGTAACTGTAATTTATATGTTAACTGACTTCAAATTGTTTTTTGTATTTAAGAGTTTATACTAGTTTCAGGCCAGTAATTTACGCCGGAGGTTTATACTTTATTTCATCAAGTACTACGTCAAGTATACTATACTGTTCTATTCAATTAAGGTCATCGAAGTTGATAAAATTGATAATGTTGTAAAATGTCTACAATGCAACTATTTTAAACGAGTCAAGCTTTTTATAATAACAATTGCCAAGCGAACGGACGAGCTATCAGTGGGCCATGTAATTCTTGGATTATCGCAATACCAAGGAGCGTTAACAACGAAGCCAGCCAAG
The DNA here is from genome assembly GCA_018251895.1 of Agathymus mariae mariae. NCBI lineage: Eukaryota > Metazoa > Arthropoda > Insecta > Lepidoptera > Hesperiidae > Agathymus > Agathymus mariae. Next base: position 19,657 of record DWPT01000955.1, read on the forward strand.
AATATAACGAAAAATCGGATTTTAGAATCATAATAAAGTGCATTATGATAAGCAAATAATCTTGACAAAGTTAAATTGTTTAACCAACATAATACGTTGCTTTATTTTGCATTAATTATCATTTCTAATCTTAAGTATTGTAGGTCTGAAAATCATTCCGTCTTTTCTGTTTTTAACCACAGATTATTTAGTAATATTTAAAAGCGATATTTTTTTATTGTACTGGAGATTATAAGTAGATTTCGTAAATAAATTCGACGTGACCAGGAGCACTTTAAATATTTAGGTTAGGGTATATATCGCAATGCGCGTAAGGTACATATACAATCGCGGGTGATGCAATGCAAACGTGTATCATTTTAAGCTATTACCAGTAAATTAGATAACAACAATGGAAGCGCGATTTAGCAACGTCCTCTACGTTCCAGTGTAGTTCATTGGAAAAGTTAGAGACCATGCAGAGTTAAAAATGCTGTTACAGGTCGAAAATCTTCGACCCGTTTCGACGATATCTATTCAATGACAAAAGCCGGGTGACGGGATAACAAGGCAAAATGTTCCCATGGAAGCGCGGAAAGAAGAAGGTTCGTGAATTTCCTGCACTAAATTATTATCGATTAGGTAATCGATAATCTTAAGAAACATGTCAAACTTCATGGTCATATTTCATAAATGTCTAAGAATGGGCGTTTTTAAGTTAAATGTAATGTGAATAGAAGAGTTATTAGAAGCGGTCTTGCTCAATTTCATATAGCCTGATTTTGTTTTGCGGCCGTATCGTGACTAAATTACAAGGTTGTCCCGCTCAAAGAAATACTGTTTTAATTATCCAGTGTACATAAATTTTTAAATAAATATATAAATATCGTACAGAAATTCAAATTCAATTGCCAAATTCAAAATCATTTAATCATATAGGTATTCTTTAAATACACTTATGCACGTCAATTTTTTGCTTCTACAACCGTTTCGGAAAGGTGCTTAACATCAAGGAGAAGAAGCGGCG
>DWPT01000956.1:0-20651 GCA_018251895.1 Agathymus mariae mariae
AAACTAAAAACTAGAAAATAATTATTGATGACAAAGAGTTTAATATAACTGTAGTAGAAGATGAAACAATCGATCATCATGAATCACCTCAAAACGAAATTATAATAAAATTTAAGCTATCAACACAATAATCCAATCCAGAGTAAAAAGCGTGGGGTGCATTTTACTGCGGTTCATAGCTATCCTCTCATAGATAGTTGCTAATAAAATGATTGTAATATTTAAAAATATCAAGCACCCCACGCTCTTTCTAGTTTTTAGTTTGATTGGCAATAAAAGTGTGTTTTTTTAGTTTTTTTAAACTATAATTTAATTAGATTTTAAATTACCTTGCAGTAGCACAATTTTAACTTAATGCAGACTAAAATATGACCTCCGTTTATCTAAAACTTAAAATAAAAATAAAAACTATACGCCTTTAGAAGGTAATACTTACGTTGATAATACTTGATATTCACAGGTAAACACAATTCCTTATACCCGTAGATAGATGACACGAGGGGCCCTAAGGAAACGTTAAGCCACGTCTTGTCTAAGTACCAGGTGCACATAACAGTTAGGAGTTAGGTGGGGTGACGGTATCGACCGTCTTGAGGGAGGGCCAAGGACCGCATCTGCTATGCAGCCACTAAATATCCGTTGACCCTTCGCTTATGTACGCCTAGTAGCGTATGTCCTATTACAATTTACGCGGTAATTAATTACACCTCAATGACAGATAAGGTGCAGTGGCGCGTACACGACGTTACAAACAGACATACGATATGACGTACGTACATACAAACGTATGTAAGCAAGGTTTAGATACTCGATACTTGACAGTTTAATGATCCGTGAAAGTTTGCTTATGTAAATTAGTAGTACATATTCGTGTAGCACACGTGAATCCTAGTTGAGTATTCGAATAACAATACGCGAATAACAATATAATTAGTTCTTGTCTCTGGTATCTTTCTTGGGTTATACTGCAGTAATGATTGATGGATATTTTGGTCTCCCACGCGGCGGTAACGGGTTCGAATCCAACAAATTAGAATGAGAAATCCTGAAAGCCTGTTTTAAAGTTTTCTAAATATTTAAGTATTAGAAATGAGTTAAGGCTTGCTGTAATGAAGGATAGTTTGCGAACAAATTTGCGTACATAAGCGTTCTGTGAGGTCTGTCAATTGCACTTGGCCAGCGTGGTGGATCTTTATTCCTTTCACGGGGAACAATTGAACCCAGCAGTTAGATAATTGTACTAAAATCAAAAAGTTAAAAATATAGGTTTTTCGATCTTAGAATTTAATTTGTAACATACTTAAAAATAATCAAAATTACATCCTTTATTTGTAAAATCTTATTTTTGCGTTCCTTATAACAATACTAAATTGCTAAGTAGACAGAAAGCAGTCACACACAAAACACGGCATCGAGGGGCCGTAGATTTATTCAATGTATGGACTTTTGATTAGTTGATAATGTTAATGTAAACCTTTTTATGAATAGGTCAAAGTTGTTTGTCACAAGTAAACCTTTTTAGGTCACCAGTCGATAAATAAGGATCTGATCACGGTCAGATGACACACACACATCCTAAACACGTTGCCGGCCAGGGTGGGAGTTGAAAATCCGAGATTTCTATCAGTAGTAAATAAAAAAATATAAATCGAATATTGATAACCGTGATTATATTAATAACATAGCTATATTTTACTATTGCAAATAATATCATAACCCTTAAGTTTATGTGTGTGTGTGTACTAATCACTCGCAACGAATTCCCGACAAACATTTTTTTTTCCAATAAATTTCTGCCACGGGAATCGAACCCAGAATCATCTGTTCGGCAGCCAGGGTAACCAACACATCTACAAGGTTATGCAGTTACGAGAGCTTCATTCAATAGGAACTGGAGACATTCCTTCCTGGAGACGCTCGGTTCGCATTTGTGGTTTTCGTTCGCCGCGGTAGCTTTGCTCAACCCGCTTGTGTACTGCAATATCTCAGTCCAAAATTGATGTCCAAATGTAACATCAAATTTGAATTTGCAGAATTTTCTTGAGGGTTTGTATGGTAACAGCCGGTATCGAGCAAAAGATCTGGGAAATACAAGGTGGTCAACGCTCATACAAATCTCGAACCAAAACATCGGCAACGCGTGGGTAAGAAGGCATAACTTGCAACCGAAGCACATCAAAAACAGTATCATTATCATACAAATTTGTAGTATGTGTTATTACATTGCCAATTGTTTGTTAAGTGAAACCATTATTCTCACCGATCTGCTTATTTTGACTTAAATGTAAGGTTCATTGAAATAGCATTGGCTTTTGAAATGCTGTAAGGAGTTAGACAGTGTTTCTTTTAGCGATGTCGAGTTTTGAAAACTTCAAAATGTCCATTGTTCATTACTGATTTATGTTTGTCATATTCCATCATCCTTTTCATATTCCATCATCGTTAATAATTTGTTATTATCTAATCTAATACACCCCGATTTCATATACTAAGGATTTGTTTAAAATTTTACAAATGTTCTGAAATGGATTTGCTTCGCTTTATCTGGAAAATATGCGCTTTCTTCTCCTCCTGGAAATGCTGCTGTGAAGTTACTTGCTTGTTGATAAGTACTCGTTGTTCCATCTCGATCCAGATCAATAGCCTCACATCTGTAGTCAATCTTAGAATCGGTTTGTTGTTCCGCTATTGACCTGACCTTAGGAACTGCTGTAACGTTACCAGGATAGATTTTATATTTAGTTTGCTTTTGAACTTACTCTTTCTATGTCTTAAATACACATTCTAGCAGTTTAAATTCTGCTAACTTCGATCAAATTGGTCATTTAGGATTCGCTGTATAGACGTAGGTACATCAAAATTTATTGACTGTGACGTCTACCTTCATTTGGAGCAAAAAACACGTGCAAATGTGTTGAGACAGTAACAAATGATTGAATGATTTTGAATTTAAATTATATCTCTGTTATATATTGTTATGCTCGAAAAATGTATGATTTAATCATACCATAATTTTATAAACACCAATTCGTAATCCGCAAGCGAATGACTGTCAGTGTCGATTGAGTTTCTGCGGATAGACGAAATAAATTGTGATATAACCTAGTTTTCAATACAAAATGCTGCAAAATTTCGGCACCGACCACCTATGTGCTGGTTCCTGGTATGTACTGATACATGGGCTATGTACTGCGGTGTTGCCCCCTCGCGAACACCCTCCCCCCGCCGGGCCTGCGTTACCGTAGTGTTGCCACCCCGCGAATGATAATGCCGTGACGCTGGCGAACGTTTATCGATAGTCAATGGTCGATAACCAGAGGTGAGGATAAGTGCCAAGCGTCGAACAAGCCCCGAGTTATGGCGAGAGTTATTTTAGAGATAACTTGTCAATTGCAGTTTCAAGATTGGAATTTTGATGCTCTCAATTCAGTTAATAGTTACTGCCGCTGTATTTTGGAGCGAAAAAGAAAAAAAATTTAAATTCTAGTTTTATGACGCATTATGAGACCAAAGTGAACTTCGATGATGCAACGAAAGTTCTCTTCGACGTACCTAACATGATTTTTTAAAGGCGAGTTATACTTGAACAGTATAAGTTTTGAAATGATCCAACTGTATAAAAATTCTTATTGATATTTGTTTTGCTTATCGGAGGATTTTTCTAATGAGTAAATTAATATCTAACCAGCCGGTCACCCGGGCTTCTGGCAGTATAAATAATATCAGTAGATTTAATTTATTACACATTTCTTGCTTAGCGTCTAAGCCTTGCTATACAAACAGTAAATATACGTTTGTCTCAATAAATTATTTTAATTTAATATTATTTTTATATTTGCAAATGTAAACCTATTTTAAATCTTATAGTATATATCGTGTATACATGGCTGGACAACTTTCAAGCACCAGTATTGCATAAGATAAGAGAGATCGCCTTACAAAAATCATCATAATGGTAAAGTGTATGTTGCAGGCGTTATTTGAATCAAAGCACTCTGACATTGATATCTATTTCTGTGGAGGTGAAGGTACCAATTTCGATTGTAGAGACAGCTGACAGTTCACTGTTTATATTTTAAGTATATACTATATAAATAAGTGATGCTATCATGAATATCGATGCAAAAAGTGATAAATTAGAACTAATAAAAATGTAATCGATAAAACTCAGTTTATGTAACAGAAAATACTTCGATAACGTTACAAACGAATATAACTATTAATTACCATTTTCTGCTTCTGTTCTTAATTATTATAAAAGAAATAAGGGTACAGATATCTTGATCTTTCTAAAAATGGCTGTATAAACGAACTACGTGTCTTTTAAGATATATTTTAAAAAATCGGTATTCGAAAGGAGCCAATATTTTTCCTTAAAATTATATTTGAAAATAATAGATTTTTCATAAAATAACTAAACGATAAATAAATACTATTTTGTTATAATATTAATATAGTGCTAAGAGTTTGAATTGTATTTATTTTTGTTTTTTTGTATACAATATATGTATACAAGATAAACAAATGAATTCTTACTTGACCTCTTTCGATCCGTCTCTTTTATATAGGTCAAAAATATATATTCAAGCATTAAAAAGAAAAATCATCTTGATTATATATACGTATTATAAAGTAATGTGTAAGATACAAAATCAAAAAATACAATATTGGGATTTATTTTAAAATTTTCTCAATTAATGTATATGACACTGAAATTTTTATAACTTTTAAGATCTTTATTTATAAGTGGTCGAAATATTACTACCAAGTCTATCTAGTAAATTGATTTAGTATCATCATAGTTGATAGTATTTGCACCACGCGTCCACTTCGTTTTTCAATCACCAATACAATTTGAAATAAGTGAGACGATTTAAAAAATTAAAATCAAGAGTGTAATAAAAAAACGAGGTCCAGAAAGAAAAAACAACAGATTTTAATATCAAGTAATAATTATAATACTTTTTATAACAATAGTCGGTAAAAGAGTAGAGGGTCACTTGATTATAACTGTTCCTAGCTTCGCATGGATCCACCGTAAGCATTATCTACACGTTCACGGTCAAGAAGAAAGCGAAAATACCGCTTTTTAACTGACTCTCCGACTCTGCAACGGTGACGCGTTGTGCAAGCGTCCTCCAACATTGGGAAGCTGATGCTACCGCCTCCTCTTATGCAAGGCGGTGCACAACGAGCAGGGCACGCATTAGGGCTTGCCCTAATTGCTTGAGCCCCAAACCATTAGGGATTGAGTTCAAAATGTATTGTTCGGATTATAGAAACGAATCGATTATTAACTTAAACAACTACAGGACCAACGCAGAATTCGTTCCCACATCAATTAGTTTTATCGATAACAGGTATCTGCGTAGAGCAGCAATCAGGTGGCAGTCACCGTATAATCATTAAATACCCACGCCAGGCGATGACGCCCGCGGCACCACCGCCCCCTTTCGCCCAATTATGAAAATACGAACAAAATACATTTAAACTTCAACACCGTACACATCGGTCGGCCATTGCTGATCACCGCTCGAATCCATCGATACTTCCCGAAGCACGCCCCCATCCTTACTAACTGTCTTTCCCGCAGTTAAGATTGACACATCCTATCTGTGGTTTCTGATTCCGGATTGCTGCTACTGTAATTCTAGCTGATCCTCACTTTTATATTTAAACATTAATTAAAGTTAAAATGAACACATGTGTCATGCCTCTGGAGGTGACTTGATTTTATCCCACCGCAACTATGACCCGTTGCCTGAACAATGTGAATATTCAGTCGGGAAATAGTTCATAAGTTACAATACATACTTATTAATAGGCACATTGATTATATATATGTCTACCTGCTGACCTGAAAACATTGGTCTTGCAATATATTGCAGTAAGGATAGTTTTACTTAAAAATACAGAATTTGTTAATAAAAACCATTTAATATGTTCGTAGCGCCATCTATCGGGCCATAGATATACCACTGAGACAAAAAAATGTGTATACTGCAATTTATTAAATCGTTCAGAAATACCAATATGTACCAGTATGTAAAGATATTTATCGGATAAGTAAATGATATTGTAATATTTACTTATATGAATACGTCAAAGGTTGATTGGTTTGCCTGGGGCAGTAGGCATACCATGACTGTTATGTAAGTTGTTTCGAATGCATTTTTTGTTCTAGCGTAGATATTAGTGTATTGTTACGGATTTTCATGGACAATTTCGGCGACAATTTATATAAGAAAAACGTTTAATGCATATAAAATAAGACTGTTTAGCTTGTATAGAAATACTCTATAATGCTATATATATATTAATGATATATGGCGGCAGCCGTATAGATTTAATTATGACTAGTAAGCCGCCCTCGCTTCATTTTTGAAAATGACACGGGCACAGTTATCCTGAGATCAAAAGTATCTTGGATTAAAACCATAATATCAATTCTTAATTTGTCAAGAAACATTTCAGTGTTCTGGTTTAGTTTTATACGTGAACAGTAAGAGAGACATATGCGAAAATTCAAAAAATAAACGCGGACAAAAAATGTACCTACTTTCAGATTGCTAAGAAACATTCGGTGACCAGATTCGGTCCCAGTACAGTTTTATCGGTGCTATTGATTCGTTCCTTTACAACATGAAGTGTGTGTCCTAGGGCTGCTGTGCCTCCTAAGTTTAAAAAGATGCCGTTGGGCAATATTTATAATTTATATACACTATTTATCTCTGACCGGAACTCAAGTGTGACTGTTAATCTAAAACAAACAAGTAATATAAAAAAGGATTTTAAAATTAAACCCTACTTCCTCTTAAAAAAATAATATTTAGATACCTGTTATTTTAGTAAATTACTATAAATATATTTTTTATACATATTTGAAATAACTGTATTAACATAAAGTGTGACTGAATAAAGAGTATTTTATAAACGATTGAAAATTTGAACCATATATATAAATATATATAGTGAGAGTTTAAACTACTAATTTACAAATTTCTTAATTAGTTCTGTATTTTGCCGGAAGATGGCGATATATTGTAAATGTATACAGATATACAAAGAAAGTTTAATTGAGAAATGGTCTCTTTGTATTTGAATTGTTGAATTTTATAAAAAAACCAATATATTAATAGGTTGACGACACCTTATATTATGATGTGGGTTTTGGCTCAAAAATTGAGAAAATATTCAATAATGAAAATATACGAAGTGTAAAAAAAATGCATGAATGATAGTGATGTTATTTATAAATACTATGGAGACAAAACTAGGGTTGCTTGTTTACAATCAAAGTAGGGTTGCCACAAATTATATTATATGATTCAGTGGTGTCTTTAATGTTAGGGATGTGCATGCATGCGTAGTAACGACCATTTATTATGGTCAGGTGGTCAGATAGTAGAAGCAAAAAAATATATTATTGGGTAAGCTTAATTCAATTTAACGTTTTATGATGGTGACAGTTTTTTTAATTACATAATTATATTTTATGTATGTCTCATCTCCAGTGCTAGTTCTCAGTACTTCGCTCTACAAATCGAAATTACGTCGCAAATGTAAGCCGAAAAATATCATCAGGATTGCTAGCCAGTGCACACATCAAAAATGTGAATTTCGTCATGCGTCACTTCCCTTTATATTGTTGTTTTCTAAATTTTACTGACCACAGATTATGTGTTGTCAAAATATTTTTTTTTCTGGCTTTATCACTTACGCTGTCAGTGCTATCTAGATTATACTAAAACCGATATTATTTCCAGGTTACTGTTATTATATTATGTATATTTATGACGTTTCAATAGATTTATTTTATTGTTCAATTAATAATTTATATTTTATTTTACTTTATATTTCTTTTCCAACCAATGGTAATGCGATGTTACGGAGAGGTCAATACTCGCAAATGTAGAAATATCGGATTAATTATGCGTTTACAGTTTTTGCACTGTAAATTGCAACGCAGGTCGAAAAAAACAATGCCACATGCTTATGCACTTTTTGCATCAGTCATCAAGTTTAATATAATACTTAGAGTAATGTAAAAACCAAAGCGAATATCATATTTTCGTTAGTGTGCGTTGCCAGCAATGTTGCCAAATTATAAATAGGTTTTAAATCTTAGTTTATAATGTTTACGTTTTTAAATGGAATAAATATAAACAAAAAAGTGTTTTGTGAGAGCGAACGACTTTTAATTCACTTTTTATCCGCCATTTTCAGAACTTTTTGCCCATCTACCAGGAGCGTACGGCGAGACAGTCTTCGCGGTCTTTCAAAATAAACGGCTTCCTTTAGCATCCTGCTAGGTCGGTAGTTTCGCTGCGCCCCAGTATTTTTAAAGCGGACAGCGCCACCCCGCGGCGCTCGCGGGGTCTACCCCCTAGACCCCCCGAACCCCCTCCCACACACAGTAATACCATAACGGGTGCGAGCTATGACGAGATTATCTACGTACACGCGTATACCCGCACAAACGCTGCCTATGTACTAGGAATACATGTGTATATAAGCGATAACTTGTGTACATAGCGGCATTGATTTACCGGGCCGGACGCGGCCGTCATCGGTGCGCGATGACAATTACACAGCATTAAACAGAAATAAATGAATCTCACTGTAATTTTCACACTTTCACGGGCTCGGCTAAGGCGCATCCTGCGCCTTCCGGCGTTAAAATTGATCACAAACAAGAAAAAGAAAATGTATATCTTCATAATTATACCATATTACCACTTGTAACTAATATAAGACTTATTAATGCAACAACCCTTACAACCCTTAAGTCATAAATAGACTTTATGAATAAATGCAAACATCATTTTTATGGCGAGTGACGGTCATTTAAAGTGGGGCTAACCGTCAAATTCAAATTCAAAATAATTTATTCATAGAATTCAGTAAATACACTTTTGCTTGTCATCTTAAGCTTCTACTATTATTTCGGAAAGGTGCTTCAATATTGAGGAGAACATCCGCGAAAGAAACTCCTCAGCTCATCTTTTGAAACAACCCATGATAATTAAAAAAGTTTAAAACTGTCGACACAAATATTTCCAGGCGTACTTGTCATTAATATATCATCTATACTGATACGTCTGTTCGTGTGCTGACAATTTCCTTGAAAATAGAAAGAAAAGAAAGAAAGAAAGAAATATCATCATATAATATAAGAAATCATATCCTCTTCTATCTATCATTCGTAAACCGAACTATGTTACAATTTACTGATGAAGAAATGCATGTCTGACGTTTCTACCTCGAGTGGTTTCGGCTGTTTGTCAGTCTGTCAAAAAGGGATCTATCCAACGGAAACTTTCCTTAAACTTACTATTCGAATTTTATATATCCTGACAATTACGAACACAAAAAATCCAAACAAATATGTCTAGGCGTTCTCAAGTGACGATCTTTCCATGCGATAATTTAATTATGTTGATAGAAACTAACTGTTGCCTTCAGACTTCGTTCGGTTTACACAATTATTAATATATATACATGATTATTTAAAATTGTATGATTTTAGCCTTAAAAGTACTTAATTAGATTTACTGATATTTATATATCCACAATCTATACAATATATCTACACAGTCACGTAATCTCACTAAATGCCAATTTTCATTATTACAGACAGACAAACACACAAAAATACATATTTATATAGAAGTACTAGCGGACCAGACAGACGTTGTCCTGTACACATGTTAGTTCGAAAATTTCCAGTGGAAAATTTCCATTTTCCAAAAATCATTTTCCAGTGGACCAAATTGTGAATCTTAACCATTCTCAAATCTCCTTGAACGTACACAAAAAATTTCATCAAAATCGGTCCAGTCGTTTAGGAGGAGTTCACTGACATACACACGCACACAAGAAATATATATATAAAGATATAGAACAGCTATTTTCTTGTATAACCTATGATGATCTTGAAGTTGAATATATCGTATATGTAAAGGAATAAAGGGCCCCGGTTTTGATTTTACGCTGGGGAAGACATATGTGTGACAGATAAATAAGTGCGTTCGTTCGTCTTTGTAGTTTGTGACGTCACAGTTGTACGCCCATGCCACCTGGGACTCGGTGAATCCTCGTGCGGGGATTGATTGGGTGTGAATGTATAGTTTTGTTAAATATATAACATTTGTAGGCCAAGGATATAGGTTATATTATGACTGACTTAAAATATTTAGTTACATTTTATACTTAATTTTATTTACGCCCCTAGGTCTTAAAATCAAGTTTACATTCCATATTCCGAGTTAAGTTCGCTCTACTTTTACAGTATGAGTGATGTAAATAGTTCCAAAGGAAGAAAACGAAATTTTTAGCCGCAACTACTGGACTATTCGGCACAAATCAACCCCAACTTCCCACCATAGCAGTTGCAAGAAACTTTTTAATGCTGGTATTCACGCGGGCCGGGAACTCGACAGAACTATTATGTCCGACCCAATTCTGAGCCTCAAATCAGCTGATCTTGGTACTTCTTTTTGCTTATTCCATTTTCCTTTATATCTTCAAACGCATGCATACCGTTCCTATATTTATGGAATCCGCTTAACGTCTTTGCCGGAGTTTTCTAGTATTCAGGATTTAAGAATTATCTCATTGCATAATTGAATTTTTTAGAACGCTAGGAGAATTAAATCTTTAATTCCTCCTAATAGGATCGTTGAGCTTCGAACCTTAGGAGCATTCCGAAATTTTACAAATATTAATCATAATCTATTGAATCTAAAATTAGGGTGGTATTTGGAAAGACTGGTAAGAATTCTTTTTTTAATCAATGTTTTTATGATTCATTACAAGTATTGGAGAGCCAGAACCGATTTAGACTGCTCGGCTCTCGTTTGCCGGAGCAACAGAAAAAAACATACTTCTACTTGTAAAAATGATTGTTTTTACAGAACGTGTATTACAATACGCGCATTTGACAATGTTGCAACATCTGTAAAATGTCACAATTGTGTCAGTGCTCATGCAGGCTCGGCAATACGGACGACCTAGTTCCGGCGACACCTACTGGCGCAGATTTTTAAACATATCTCCGGGTAAACAGTTTGACGTTTCATATTACCTAAAACAAAAACATTAACGCTCAACTTCGCCGCTAAATTGAGTGCTGAGCTTGAGTCCTAAGAGCCATGGCTCAAATAAGAAAGACTTTGTCTAAGAATAAGAAGGTGATAGTTGATCGCGCTGGGCAAGAGTTGGGAGACTTCACGTAGTTTTAGAAATATGTATCAGAATGTAGGAACCCTTACACGCCTAAGGAGTTTGTAAAAAGATAAGAAAACACAAGTAAATCGTAACTGCCGGCAATTTAGACAGTTCAGATCATTTTCTATTGTAGCCACAAGGCGCAAGCGTATCGAATTGTGTTTGTGGAAAACAATTCCATGGTAGCACTCTAGTTTAACCGGTTATAAGGATCAAGATAAAATAAAAACACTAGCGGCGGCGCTGCTATGCAGCAAGAGTCCAACGTCAATGGTCAACCATTTTTCATTCTTGATGATTATGTATAATGTTAACTTAATGGCAGAGGGGTCCTAAATACAATTTTCGGGCAACAGTGATAGACAAATATTTGTTCTTCAACAATGGTTATTTTTAGCCTTACAATTAGTTCGAATCTCTTAATTATTCCATACTTCTGATGATAAGATAATTCTTTAATAACCATAACTGCATCTTTTCTCCTACTTATTTATATCGCTTTTAGAATCTATGGCCTTACCAAAGGTAGGTAGGTAAATATAAGTAAGTTCATAAGACTTAATCACCGTTAATCAGAGGAGATGAGAGAAATGGGGTTCCTCTATTTATTCTTTGCCTCTGGGTTATGAGTCTCAACTCAGAGCGTTTATCAAATACATATTAAACAATTCACGCAGAAATTAAACATTTATGGATCGAAGCCGCACGAGATAGCCTCGGTGGAAGTGCACCCTAATTACTTAGTAAAACGGAGAAGTTTTAAAGCCCACGCGGGCTGTACCGTGGCTGTCGGCTGACGTGCGTTGAAACTGGGTCGGTCACATCGCCTGGCCAAAGTGAATAGCATTATAGTCATTATTACATTGTATAAAACAAGGTATTATATTTTGAACGCAATAATCTCAATTTTCAATTTTCACACGGATTTTCCAGTAGCCAAACTGAATCACGGGTATAGTTCTATGGGACCATGAAAAAAAACAACTTATTAATTTCTTCAAATACGAGTTCTATTTGTGGGACTTAGTTCCTCGAAGCGAAAATAGGGTATCACTTACGAGCCTATGCCATGAGTAGTACCAAGACACTGCCTATAATTATAGATATAAATAATTCGTTCACCTTTGCATTTAAGCAAAACTTTTCCGCTCGTGTTGCACCTTCTAAAATACGGAGTACGTAGTGGCTTTAGGATCATTCTGGGGCTTTGTCCCACCTAGATCAATTCCGATGGTACTCATGCACAATGAAGGGTTTTCAACAGTTTGCTAGCTGCTACTTTCAAAAAACTTAATGACCTATATTTGTACATGTGGCGGTATTGTACAGTGCTATAATTCAGTCTATCACTTTGATCGTAGTAGTTGAAGCGTTAATTAGAGCCATGGCGTTGGAAATGTGCATGATGATGATGATGATGTGCTGAATCATCCTGTAGCGTTGAGCATTGCAGTTTTATATATATTTTAAGCGTTTCACATATAATCGTGTAGGGTATAGTGAACTCACTGTGATTCAGCTGATCTACATCCTTCATCCTACATTCAACTTAGTATTCAAGATTAAAAACTGTAAACCTAAAAACCCCTGTCTCACATATTCATAATGCCTATAGTATCCTAATAGGTAGGTTGTAAGTAAGCCTAAGTAAATTAATAAATAAATATTGAGAGGGGCGCTTTGCGTGGAAACCGCCGCGTAAGTACCAGGCTCGCAGAACGGAGAGGAGGCAACGGGAACTGAAACTCGTTGATAAGATGGCATGTACATTGAACAAAAACTCACTGAACGATTTTATGAGTAGTATAAATCTTTTATTTATTTTTTAAGGTAAGTGTCACGTGTTAAATAGGTAGTTTTTATTACACTAAGGGTTTAAAATTCACAGCTTAAATGTTAAACAGTTGTCCTAAAGTCATTCTTGTTCTATCCTTATAGATTTTAGTTTATTCTACCGCCCTAAGAAATATTCTGTATAAACCTTTGGACAACTGCGTATATAAGAATAATATATATTGTTTTCCCAACATAACCTACAACAAACTTTTAATATTAGTTGTTTTAATTCCTTTCTTTTTACAAGTGTTATTTTTTGTTATTATATATTTGCTTTACGTGGAACAAACGTTTTTCTTTCATTCTTCAATAATCTCAAAATGTAAAGAACGCGGTTTAATGCCGTTTTCATCGATAGATAGAATAATTAATAATCAATAGATAGCATGATGTCAGGAATAAATTACAAAACACCTGATAAAAATCAGTGGTGAATAACTATTTGTGGACGCAAAGAAATCAAGTTTTCCAAATCGAAACGGGGGGTACTAGAAATATAAAAAACGTGCGTTGTACGATCACACAAAAAGCTTTATTATCGCCGCTGGTAACATATAGAGTGTGTGTAGTCCCCTTTACACCCTTAGAGCGATTCCAAAATTCGTAGCAGCGAGGCTATCGCTTCGCGAGTTTCGTAAAGCTGCCTAACTCAATCTCATGAGAGCATGAAACGAACTCTTGGCAATAACGAACCCTAACACCGTCGCATACAGATGTCTTTACATTGGCACCGATATTGGTTTGCGGCGTTTTTCTCTGTGCCGGCAGTACGAAATTAACCTTAATCTCATGTTACCTAGAATGGTGGAATCTGTATTCGTGGCAGGGGAGCACCACCACGGAGGTAGTTGCCATTACGCGTATACGAAGAACATTATATTCAGACTAGCAATTCAAGCGAAACCAGAGTTTTACGTTGTATTTAAATGTATTCATATTCTCACCGAATATTTGCTGTTATGAAGTCCATCCCAACACAACACAAAGACACAACGTAAATACACAGAATATATTTTATATAATACATATAAAAGGAATGTGGCTAGTTAATTGGAATACCGTTACAATAAATTTTATTATGCTCGTGAAATTTGATGTCATAAGTACGAACTCCAAAGATAACAAATAATTATACCGTAGTACGGAACCGTCAGTGCGCGAGTCCATCTCGCGCTTAGCAGTTTATTGATAAATACAAATAGTGAATAGATATTTAAACCGCCTGATGTGGTTCTAAATGATATCTGCAAAGTTCTTTATTCATTCAGGCCGTTCAATTAACAAGGACGCCTGGAAATAATGGTGTCGAAACCGGTTCCGCACAGACTTAAACTTTTGTTATTACTATGTCGTTTAAAAGATGTGCTGAGGAGTTTCTTTCGCCGTTTCTTCTCCTCGATGTTAAAGCACCTTTCCGAAACGGTAGTAGAAGCAAAAAACTACGTGCATACATTTACAGAATTTGAATCTTACAATAAAAACCTTATACAAACTTAGTTCTACTACAATGTTTATTTTCAAATCCAAAATCATTTAACTGTTTCGGTATTTTGAAAATAAACTTATGCATGTATTTTTTTGCTTTGCCGTTTTAAAAGATCTGATGACAAATATATGTAAACTAGAAATTGTTATGGAACTACTCATTTGTAATTTGCTGGCCAACACCGTTACCGAAACACGAGGTTTGAAGTTGCTTGTTTCACGACAGTTACCTATATATTATATATATTACTACACCAGTATTAACCGAGGTGCGCTACAAGTAACCTTAGTACAATGCGGGCCCAGTTCATGTCGTAATTTTATTTTTTATTTTAAGAGGTTGATTCACATAATGGTAAGATTATTTTCGGTATGAAACCTTGGAAGGTAAATTTCGTTGGATTTCTAAAAGATATGTAAACACTATCAACGATTGCAGCTTTCAGAAAAATGGCCAGCATGATAGATAAATGACCTGAGCCACGAGTTATGAATGTGACACGGGGTGTGAATTTAACGAACTCCTGAGGAAAACCTTGAAGGAGTTGTCACAGAAAGCTGGATGATGAAGTAGATACTTGATATTGCGTACGCAATATGCCTATTCGTTTGAGTATTGATTCCCTCACTAAGGTGAGGGGAACATCTTGCGGAAGGGTGGTTAGTTTCAGTCGCCCTCAGGGTCTTGACAAGTCTGTATAACGTACTCCTAAACACCCTTACTGGCGCTCAAGTACGCAGTGTTTCAATTTTATTTTATATTCGATGGTACGGGTTCGAATCCTGCTTGCTTCCAATCTATGGATATTAATAATAAAATTCTGACTAATCGCATTCTGTACATGAACGATATATATGAGAAAAATTATTATTACGGGCCTTTATTAACGCAATAAAATCCAAAACAATAGTTGTTAGAATTTTTGTTTGTCTGTGCGTTTGTTCCTGCTTATCTCAGAAACGGCTTAACCGATTTCTTTCTGGTTTTCACTAGTGTATTGTAGTAAGCGTCACTTAATACTTAAAGTTTCATTGCAATTTGCCCATAAATAAAAGAGTTATAAAATAATTTAAAATAATGTAAGCCATAGTTTTCCTGAAGCGAAGCGAGGGTATTTGTAGTTTCTAAACATATATATTATGTTCATATATTCAGCGATGTAGTCAATTGTACATATAATTTTAGTTTCCTTACAATTTCTTAAAAACAAAACGTGACGTATCCACGTTTAAAAATTAGTCCTGAGAAAATCTTCGTATACAAAAGTATACATATTTTTTGTTTCTGTTTAATGTTTCTCAAAAGTCGGTCCGTACTTGACAGGTTAGGTCGATAACCTACAGTCCTCAAATAGCGAAAGACACGAGGCTGCCAGTGAGATTTATGAGTCGTAGTGGCCCATTGGTGGAGTAATGGGAACCCTGTCTTCCAACTCCAACTAGGATGAATATGTAATGGACGATTGGCTACGACGAATAATTTTATATATTTAAATAACCCGCCCTTGGTTCGATACCGAGTACATGATCCTTATAGTAACTGGTTAAAGAACCCAACACTAGTGTTTCTCGTTTTATCAGGTGTTTTATAAATTTTTCACAGCACCTAAATCTTCCTCGAGGCTAATTCGGTCTGTAGGAAAAAGCGCATTATAAACACAGCCGTAATGTTAAAAAATATCACGTATAGACAAAAGTATTTTTGTACTACGTCTTAGTTATTACCGTACCATATTACCGTACCATATTACCGATTATTATTAAACTATTTAAATAAAATCACAGCCAAAATACTCCTCACGTCACCGGATTGCGCCAGTAAAGTTACGCCGCGCCGCAACCGCTTCGCGCTCCGATTTTAGCTTTGTGAAATTCGTGCGCTGTTCTCGTGTTCTATGGTTTTAGAGGTTGGATTAAGGCGTGCGCACACACTATCCCATTGCGTTGAATTAAAAAATAGAATCTCAAAAATAAGGAAGAATACATTGCATCGCGTTATTTTCGAAATTAGACTAAATGTGCCTTATAAAAAATTTCAAATCGAAGTAGATATGGAGTCGAATTCGTGCAAGGGTCTTTGCTAATAATGCAGTTCCAGTGAAGATTGGTGGGGGAGTGACCAACCTAGTATCAGAAGCTGAAGACTGTACCTATGTATGTCAATGTACCTGTGATTTTTAACCACAGAAGCTCTCGTGAAATGATTGTTACGCTTTTTCTAATTAACGAGTACAAAGTTTCAATTCACTCATTTACTAATACGAATATAATGTTCCAAATTCAAACGTAATATTGTCTTTTAAGTCACAGCCAATTGCGACCTCTGGTTATAATATGAGTATATAGTAGAGTAATTGGCTGTAGCATATTTGTGAATAAAATCGGCTACCTTTTTAAATTTACCGGAGTTTTGGAGACGTCGTAAATATCGTAAACGTTTCGGTAAGGACACGTGACCTCGTAATCAGTGAGGAGAGTCTAACCCATCCGCGCGTACTTCGATCGATCGATCGATGGGAATATATTAATTATACATCGTTAATTATCAGTTACTGTTTAGTGATTTGAACGTCGATCTCTTGCGTAGGAGATTCGAGTTCAACTCCGGCACGCAAAGCCATTTTTTTAAGTTATGTGCGTATTCAAAATTTACTTGCTTCGGTGAACCTGGTAAGGAAACCTGCATACCTATATAGGTACCAGATACCTGATTTTATAATGTTCTCAATAATGTGTTTGGGTGGCGGATTGTGGCCCAGCTCCTCTTAATGGAACAGAAAATCTCAGCCTAACAGTGAGACAATTATAGGTTGTAGCGATGACGATTCAATAATGAAAAATATCAGTGTAAAAGGTATCTGTAAACACGACTGGATCGTTAATAATGTGTGGGTAGTTCTATTTTGGCTATACATTTAGTAACATTTTCATTATTTATAATGATTATTTGAACAGACTGTCTCTAATAAATGTGATGGTTCCACATGCGAGCAGAGAAAATCTTCAAATATTGCCGGTAGTTCTAAGTGTATGAACATTTTTCAAAAATAATGCAAACACCCCGCTCAGAACCGCTTAATAATAGACGGCAATGTGTTCGGTAAAGAAAAAACTGTTAGAAATTATCTACGCACCTAAAGATTTTCGTAATGTACTCATACGTGAAGTGTGCAGTCTAAGCTTGGACAGCGTGGACTACGGCTATACCCTTAAATGTGGTAGCAGCAGATAGACAAATAAGGATTGTCATAATGATCATAATAATAAATATTTACATGTTGTCATTGACATACACACACAAACGAGGTAGCACAAGCATCAATATTTTTTTTGGATGTAGGGGCGCCATCCTTGAGTCAAAGTCAACCTCCCCTGCTAATGATGCATTTGGTTATCGACTGATGAGTTGTAGATTTTATATCCAAAAATCCTTCGAAGTAAATTGAATCCATAGAATGATATATACCTATTCTATCTTTTAATCGCGACTTCGTCCGCTAAGATTCAGAGCTGTAAGTCAACCTTAGGATATTGTGCTGGTTAGGATTCTTCAGTACATTAGCTTTATGTATGAGTTCTTAAGGTATATTCAGAGTAAACCAATACATATGCCCAAAATTCAATTTTTAATGACTTTATTATAAAAACATTGAAGTTTATCGAAATTAAGAGATTTATTTGGAAAAATGAAATTTGTCATTCCACAGGCCTGGAACTAACTGTATATCAAATTTCACCAATATCGGCCCGGCGGTTTAACCGTAAAAGCAAAATAGACAGACAGTATTGCTTTCACATTTATAATATTACTATGGTTTAAAATAAAATTACGCATACGCTGTAAAATCTTTGCATTTCTATGTTGTCAACTAACCCTTACTCTCCTCGGGGGGTAGAGTAACCACAAAAAACGTTGGGGATTTCGCAAAGCTTTCATGTTACAACGTGGGGCTGTTAGCTGCGGTCTCAGTACCCCGCTCCTGTTCCCCATGAAGCGTGAACAGTGCGGAGCCGCGTATAGCGCGTTTAGCGCAGCGGAGTTCCTTATTGATTTGTTGTTAAAATGATGAGTATGATAGCGAATTAGTACAAATTCTAGTTTTTGAATTGGGTTCGATTCCCGAGATAAGATCTGTACGAAAAAATTAGATAAGGGTTTATGCGTTATTTATACCTTAAACGTTCACGCCTACCACAAAATACTGCACACCAGTTGCTAGTGACGTGGTCTGGTAAGCGAATTGTCCCGATTATAATTTCCGACTGGGGATGATATAATTGCGTATATTGAATTTAAGTGTTATGTGGAACTAAAATCCAATACCAAATGATATGAAAAGCTAAAAAAATGTCTCGTTCTTTAAAATGTATGCATTGCATATTATTGAATAATTTAGTAACTTGAGTCCTTTACTTAAAACAAATATGATTCTAGGATCATCCTTGGATTTCTCGTATTTAAATAAGTTTACTTCGGTATAATTAAGATTCTACTCTATTACAGTTTAGTTACTTGTAAAGATAACCTCTGCTACTTCTTTAAGTTCGTACGTACATGGTACGTTCAAATGCGTCTTTCCACGTATTTCCTTTTATAATACAAAGCATTCATTTACTCTATTTATCATGCATTCTGGATAGAAAATGCAAAAGCGAGAGTACAATACGAAATACATTTCATACAAATGAAAACAAAGGCGAGCCAGACTAACATCGACGCGGCTCTTAATACGTTACTCTTTATTATATAACAAATAACCAGCTTTACGATTAGGGGAGTCCACGCAGGGTCGAAGGCCCTACGTCCGCCCTAGGGTCCATGCCTCTCCCCGCTCAAGATGCACCCTGTTGACCGACACGAAACAATGGCATCAACTTTTTAGACATCGCTGGGCTCTGATCTGCATAAGCAATCCTAAGGTGAAATGCTACAAATTATTTTCTGTATTTCTTAATAAAGCTAGGCTTATTCAGTAAGAGACCTACGTAACCTTATTTGTGTGGAATTCTTCTATTATGGTATCACATGGAAACCACTGTGCAGATTAAGTTAAAATACAGCTAATTTAAAACCTAAGTTTTGGGCAACATCTGAACAATCAGAAGTACTTTGCTTCCCGTGAAAATGGGAGGTTCTTGCAAAGAGATTTCGTTGTCATCGCTATCTATATATGTAATAAAATTCTAACTGATCGCTTTCTGTACATGATGGATATATGAGAAAAACTATTATTGGGGTCCTTTATGAATGCAATAGAATCCAAATAGTTGTTACAATTTTGGTATGTTTAAATGTACGTTTGTGCGCGATAATCTCAGAAACGGCTTAACCTATTTCGTTATGGTTTTCACTAGTATATTGCAGTATGCATCACTTAACTGAACGGATAATTAAATTTGTAAAAGACTTATCTGGACGTATCGTCAAAAGTCCAAAGTAGCAGACGTCGATTAGCAGTAGAAATTAAATATAAATCTCTTTTAGAAACATGTGCTTTAGTAAATTTGGTAATACTACTTTGCAAGTGGATGTCAAATAGGCCTTCAACTCTATATACCGTAGCACTCTAGTTTCCGAAAAATATGATAAATACATGTGTTTTGTTCTCAATAGTTTTGAAATCTAACAGGTTTGAATATTGAAATGAAATTTGTAATATACATTTATTATTATAATATATTCTTTAGTTTAGGACACATTTTAATTAATTGTTAGAAAGAAAAAATAAGGCCAATTAGTGAATTGGACAGTTGTGATAATATTGTACCATTGTATTAGTAGTAAGACGTAATATCTGGAAATATGGAAAATCGCTTCGAATCAGCGAAATAAGAACATCGAGCAAAGCCCTTCCCACACGATGGCCTTTTTTCCGTCCGATGGTCGACCCAGCTCCAGGCCGATTTATCGTTGGTCGATTGGTCGTTCTGAGATCGGTTTTTGTACCGATTCGCACTTGGCTATTTATCTATGACAAACGAAGGACGTACACTTTATGGTTTTGGAAGGAAAAATTTGAACCTAAATGCTTGATAAATAATTGAAAAAAAAAAAAAAAAAGAATAGCGTTTGGGAGACGCTGAATTGTCAGCAGTGACTC
>DWPT01000957.1:0-20649 GCA_018251895.1 Agathymus mariae mariae
ACAAAAGTTTAAGCCTGTGCGGAACCGGTTTCGACACTATTATTTCCAGGCGTCCTTTTCATTATTATATTCATCTATACTATAGCTCGATCTATCAGCTCGAATTGCCTATTGGCAGCTAATACGTTGAAACTATATATGGGACGATTTAGTGATAAGAATATTTTAGCTTTAGTTTAGTAGTTTAATCAGTACCGTTGTAGCGCGAGCTATGTCTTGCTACTGGAAAATTATCGTTATAGCGATTATTAGTTAGATTTTTACAGTTACGATGACAAATTTTTAAAACCAAAAACGTTTTCGTCATGACCTTTTTGGCACGTATAGCTATTTATATACCAAAAAAAATTACATGTAAAAATCTTCAGAAATTATATGGAGACTTTAAATGTAATGAGCGAAAGTAAATAGCTTGTGATAAATCTCATGTATCCAAAGTCGTAAAATTTCTTACCTGCATTTCGACTATGGAGTGGGAAATGCTGAAATTATTTTGGGTGATAACGCTTAAAAATACTTTCAACGAAAATTGGTTTGTACAAGATTTATATTTTTTGAAATACGGAATCCTTTCAGTTTACTGCCGATAAAATCGCACTTACTCATCTCGAATACAGAATCCATCACTTTACTGGAACAGATAGTACGCAAATAGTCCTTTCATATTTGTTTTAAACTTGTAATTCAAACAACTGTTAAGGTGATCAGTTCAATTACATTCAGTCTATTTTATGTCCATTTGGAACTCAGAAATGTGAGTACATAATCTACATATGGAAAATATAAACAGTGCGTTCGTAAAAACTATTGTTATATATTTTGTTACCTCTAATATTATAGTACATATAAATTAAATAAATGAACCAATTTTTTTTTTACGAATCTTGGAAAATACATATATTCAGCACTTCAAAAATATATTTTAAATCAAGGAAATTTATTTATTTTCTTTTTACCAATCAATTTTTTTATAAATATATGAAATGTGGAGATTTAGAATAAAAAATATTGATTTAATATTTCTACAAAAATAAAGTCGAAGTTAAAATCTAGTATCTTCATTTATACAACTTTGCTACCAGAAATAAAATGGCAACAAAATTCTTTAATGTAAACAAAATAGAAAAAAACCCGATTAAAATCTGTAATTTTCTCTGCAAAATATTCAAATTAAGGGAGCATTAGATTGATAAAGAATCTTGCCGCATGTGTTAGCGTTCCAGCTCGTTGCGTCATTGCCGCTGGCACGAGAATTTTTAGTTCAAGGTTTTAATCTTCACAAACGATTAACGAACACAATAATAATAAATAACATTATGTGAGTGAAAGCCGAGCAAAAACTTTACGGGTCAATAAATATTCTGAACAGTTTTTACATTATCCTAGAACAATCACACTTGCTTTAAAATCCAATACACCACTTATTTCTAATGCAAAACCGAAAAGATTACTGTTACATGAAATATCCGCATCGCGGATACCTACCCGCTGTTTGCCTTCCCATGTGGGGAGAAATCGATCCAATCACAAACAGAATCTAAACCTTTGAGATAAGTTGTATACGACATCATAAAGGTAGATCGTCGGGTAGCAAAATCCGATTCGTCATAAAAGTATAATAATAGTGGGTCGGGGGTGCCGCAACAACGGCGGTGACCTACACAGCGCGCGCCGCCGCGGCAGTCTTGTGTCGAGCTTTCTAATGACCTCAGGCTTTCTGTGTTGCGCGATAAAACACATTTAAACCTCTGAAACTCTCAAAGTTAATCGCGATTTGTTTATCGTATGGTGGACTTTCAGGACAGGCGCACTCCGCGGTACCTGCGTGCTCAACGGTTGCGTCACAAAAATGAACTCTAAACACTAAAGGATAACTGTGTTTATT
This sequence comes from Agathymus mariae mariae, assembly GCA_018251895.1. NCBI lineage: Eukaryota > Metazoa > Arthropoda > Insecta > Lepidoptera > Hesperiidae > Agathymus > Agathymus mariae. The sequence continues at coordinate 1,886 of DWPT01000957.1, forward strand.
ATTAGAATCAAACTGTAATCAAACCGATAACTTTATAGGTAAGTGGATTCAAAACTTAGTTTAGAAAAGATTTTCTTTTCCCACAAATAGTTTTTGAACTAATTTTAGCTCTTTATGTAGGATATCACCGACTCGTGACAGCAATGTTTACTTGGTGGTGCATGTGGTAATACAGCACTTGTGTCGGCGTCAAAACTGTGTCAAGTGTATGTGAGATATCTACGTATTTTTATGTTGAAATGTCAAACAGTAACTACGTTATATAACATAATATCGTATCAATTATTTGTCTTGCTTTATTGCCAAATGTATAGTAACGAGCGTTGCAAGTTTGTTTTATTTTATAAAGATATAAAGCCGCTCAGCAATTTCAAGTTCCAAAGCAAATTAGTTTAACCACTATTGATTATTTGAAAAACAAAAGTTATTTTTTTAATAAGTTTAGCGAAAAGTTAAAAAGTAGGTTTTGTTTTATTGAAATGAAAAAATTATTTCTTTGATCACGAAGCATCGCGTGATACAAGTACTTTTCATTTTGCTGTACGTACTCATAGTGTTGGCTCGCAAACGTTATTTGGTATGAAAATTAATAAATATTGAACTATATTGCACAAGAAGTTTTAGAATATTGTAACCTATATTATAAATACATATATGTGCAAAATTTATTCAATTTATAATTACTTTTGTTCCAGGTTGATGCTATGAAAAACCACAACTATATAATAATGTAATTATGAAAAAGATTTTATGTTTTGAAGCAAGGAAGAAGAATAATCGTTATGTATTACAAATTATTTCCGTATTATTGGTTTTTCCCCCCATTTTCCGAGCTCAAAATACCCTGGGATGCACCGATGTAATAAAAAGTAATAAATGCTCATGTTATACATTTGAAAATGGTATGACTATTTTATTTTACTATTGTGTTGCATATTTACAGGTAATTTTGTATATGTAATACTAAACAACTATCTTAATTTTAGCTTTATTTCTGGATTGCCAAGATACGTCAACGAAGGATATTAAACAAGCACTTAAAAGTGTGTCTAATGTACACTCGTTTACTGTGTATGACCTCGATGGTAGCGAAGAAGTGTTGGGACCACATTTTGTACCACAAGGAATATGCATTAAGCATATACATATATCAAGAACGAGCATAAAGTATATAGACGATGAAGCTTTTATGCCGCTTAGAAAGTGCCTTGAAACATTAATCATTGTATCCAGCAAAATTAAGTTATTGCCACAAAAAGCTCTTTCCGGTATGCTAAAGTTAACATCGATCGAACTCACCTCTAGCTATATCGAAGAAATACCGAGTTACAGCTTTTACGCAATTCCTCTAACAAAACTTAACTTAAAAGGGAACATGATCCAACATATTTCAGATACTGCATTTACAGGCTTAGAGCAAACGCTAACTGAAATAGATTTGAGTGAAAATAACCTAACTTCGTTTCCCATAATATCCATCTCAAAATTAAAACACCTAAAATCTTTCCGTTTAGCGTGGAATGAAGTGTCTTCATTTCCTTTTATAGAAAATTCTGATTTAATATCATTGGACTACTTAGATTTAGACTCCAATAATTTTGAATTTATTTCTGAAGACTGTCTTAAATTTAGTCCGTCCCTGACAATATTATCCTTTCACTTTAATTTTATAAACGGTATTCATTACCGAGCATTTTATTCCCTTGTTAATTTAAAATCTTTAGATTTGAGCCATAACAGGATTAAGATATTGAACATTAATCTCTTTCAGAATAATAAATTATTAGAGTATGTAGATTTAAGCCACAATCATTTGCATCATATTCACGGCCTACTTTGCAATATGCCGTCTCTCGCAGAAGTATTTTTAAATCATAACAATATATTAGAAGTGCCAATAGATTCATTTCTTAACTCAAGCAATATAAGTAAAATACACTTAGAAAAAAATTGTATTAACAACATAAATAGTGATAGTTTTAATGACTTAGATAACTTAAGAGAGCTGCATCTAGATTATAACTTTTTGAATCAAGTGCCACATTATGTATTAATGAATAATAGAAACCTAAAGACATTGAGATTAGACAATAATATTTTTAGTGATTTAAGTAATAATACTCTAGAATCTTTAGTAAATTTAACAGAAATCCGATTGAATAATAATAGACTCAAAATTATATTAAAGCCTCATTTTCATAATTGCTTACTGATGGAAGAAATATACTTAGATCACAACAAAATAACTTACATTGAATTAGGAACATTTACAACTATGAAAAATTTAAATTATTTAGCATTGCAAAATAACAATCTTTTAGATTTATTTGATGTTTTACCTAAAGCTAAATCGAATTTACTCACATTGTATCTTGACTCTAACTTATTTTCCTCAATAAATAATTTTATACTGAGATCTCAGGAACGATTATATCAATTAACTGTAAAAAACAATAGATTAAAATTTATCACAAAGAGTACATTCAGCAATTTAACCTATTTGACTCGCCTCGAGCTAAATAAAAATGAAATTTCAATAATAGATGACTTCTCTTTTCAACGATTGATTTCTGCACGATTTTTAGATTTGCAAGAAAATAGTTTACGAAATATCACAAGTTATACGTTTTTTGGTTTAAGTGAGTTGGAAGATTTAGACATTTCGAAAAATAAAATTGTACATATTTATGAAATGGCTTTTGATACATTAAAGAAACTCAGAAGCCTAAACCTTTCAAATAATCATCTGAAAATATTGCACAGAAATATGTTTCAACAAGGTTTGCCATTAAGTACTTTATACTTGGATAACTGTGAGATCAATCTTATAGAAAACGGTAGTTTTCATGGTCTGAATAATCTCAAATACTTATCTTTAAAAAATAACTCTTTAAAGTCTACAGATTTATTTGCTCTTGATGTACCAGGGCTAAAATTTTTAGCATTGTCCCACAACATTTTTGACTATCTACCGGTTGAAGCATTTTCACAACTCCCACTCCTAGAAGTTTTGGTCATGGAACATTGTAATATTGAAAATATTTTAGATAATACGTTTATTTATAATAAACACTTATTAAAACTAAATATTGCCCAAAACATTATTAGTGCAGCCCCAACAAACCTCTTTGGCCTACATTATTCTATATCTGAGTTCAATATTAGCAATAACTTCCTAGACTACGTACCTTACAATACTTTACAAAATTTCACACACTTAGAAACCTTAGACATAGCAGATAATTTATTACCAAAAATAGAATTAAGCGGTTTTGAAAAACTTACAAAACTAAAACATATAATTCTGAAAAAAAACGAAATTCAAACTATTACATCGAAAAAAAAGGTTGTATTAAAGGAACTTGTACTGTTTGACATAAGTTTTAATAAATTGAATCAGCTCCCATCCATAATATTTGAAAATTTTCCAAACCTACAAAATTTAAACATTTCATATAATAATATAGTAAATTTTGATTTTTTAACTTCATATAAGAAATTTGGAGTTTCATTAATCAACATGGATATTAGCAAAAATCCTGCCGTTTCCTGGACCACATCCAAAAAATATTATAATAATAATACACTTATTGCAAATTTATACGAATTACACGTCTGTTCAACAAACTTGAGTAACATTGAAGAGATTACTTTTGTATTATTCACAAGCTTACAACACCTCTATTTGAAATTTAATAAAATTAGACGTTTATCTATTAGTCCGTTTTCAAAGCTTACTCTTTTAGAAAATTTAGATTTAAGCTTTAACAGAATTACACAACTTAAAACCAGTAATTTTCGAGGGCTTACTAAATTGAGCACCTTATGTTTGTCAAATAACAATATTGAGTCAATGGAGTCTTTTGATAAAGACTTATATAATTTAAAGCTTTTAGATCTTTCTCATAATAAGTTACAAAATATACTCAACGAACATTTTATTAACTTAATAGAGCTGACAGTTTTATATTTAGGATACAATAATATAAAATATATATCTGTAACTGCCTTCAAAAGTCTTAACAAAATAGTACAAATTGACTTGGAACATAATAAACTTCAAAGCGTATCGATTGAACTATTAAATTCCATAGAAAATCATGTACAGGATATATCTTTAAAAGGTACAATATTTCTTCTTCAACTTTTTTGCAAATCCTTCTTGTAGTTTTTCATAAATTATCATTAAACACTTTGAATTTAATTGTGTATGTTTTCAGATAACGTGATTATTTGCAAATGCCAAAAGAATAACACATGGACATGGATACAAGATCACCCTAAAATTATTAAACCAAATGCAGTTGTATGTTTTAACAGTGATTATCCTAGAGAGAAGTGTAACTTTCCCATGATTGTTCAAGTATCGATCGATAAGCATAACGATAATTCTGTATCTGTTTCCTGGTTTATTCGGAATCGTACAGCAATAAAGGGTTTACAAATTCTCTACTATAATGAAGATACAGATACAGACGTAAGTATTGCCCGCCACACAAGTTTATCTTTATATTTTAGTTGGATCGTATTATTAAACTTTATTTTTTATTTATAGGTCAAATCTAAATATGTTGATAAAAATGATATGTCAACTCATATTAGTAACCTACGACCAAGCGCGCATTATATTGTTTGTGTTATTACCTTGTATGATGATCAAATGTTAACTATTGATGAAGGAGATGTACCTAAAGTAAATGATACGGATGTAGAATTGAACACAACTATGAAAATGAGTCGTAATATTGCAGCAATGCTAATATCACAATCGCCTTCAAGTGAATGTGTTTCTTTTGATACCTATAGGAAAGCGCCTATTGTAAAATCAATATCAAAAAAAGTTTTTCATTTTTCTTCATTTTTAAACCGGCGCGTGGGTTTAATTGTTGGGTGTATTTTAGGATTTATCGTATTTTTTATTATGGTTTCGGTGTTGCTGTACACAAAATTTAAAGAAAGAAAACGAATTGCTAAATCCGATCCAGCTTGGTCGGAGATGAATAATTATCACTCAATGGAAAGTAAAGAGGATATTTTACAAAATTCGACTACAGCGTCAACTGATAATATTTTGTTAGGGATGGCAAAGAATCGAAATTCATCCTTAGACCAATTAAGATAATCTTAGATATAGATGTTCGTTTGAAATTACTAGCCGATTTAGATTATTTTAAATTAATGACAGGTTTAAATGAACATGCGTCAAAGATTAATAGTAAAAAGTCGGCCGTATTTTTTTAATTTAATTTCCAAACAGGGTTTCAGCTGTGTTACTGTATCACGGATATACACGTATTATGAAAATTACTTGCTATACCAATGTATTATTTAGAGTATATTCGTAAATTAAAAAAATATAGGAAAAATATTGATGGCTGTTATTTACATAAATGTAAGTATTGGTAAAGTAGCATAAGAAATTATTAATAATTATCGTGCTCATATTGCTTTTGATTTTATAAGGATAATTTTGGAATTGTGCAAGATATTGTATTGAAGGACTGTTTCTACTATACATATTATGTGTTAATAATTGTATATTATGACAATTGTATATAGTTTATTAAAATTGCTGTTGACGCGTGTTCATACAAACTTTTATATTCACTTAATTATAAATAGGACTTTATTAATGCATTAGAACGTTAATAGATGCTGAAATATTTAGAAAACTTACTTGCTTTATTAAAGAAAATCAAGTAGGAAATAGTGGAAATGTAGGTAGAGATATTATTATTAGGAACCTCAAATGTTTGTTACACTAGTAATAAATAAAATATTAAATATATTCAAATAAACTTGTTGCAACACTTACGTATTTTAGTTACATACCTATCTCATGTATAAAAAATTTCTCATGTTGCCAAGCTTCTTCGTCGTCGAAAAGTCAACGTTTCACCGCCTGGTCCTTTGATTAAAAAGCTCAAGTAAAATTTTATTGTGAAGTTTCAATAAACTGTTGCTATTACGTTTTAAGCAGAAAGTATAACTTAATTAATAACATTACACTTATATTTAATAGAAGCACTTGGGCTTGAGAGCCCGTACCTTCTTTTATACCTTCTTCCAATTTCGTGGCCCACAACGCATCAGTGATACCTTTAGTCTTGCTGATGTCCATGGGCGACGATGATCACGTACCATCAGGTGGCTCGTCTGCTCGTTTGTTGGCTGTTACCATAAAAAAGGAGGTATTTGAATATAAAAAAGTTTTGTCTTTTAAACTTAGTTTTCTAAATTCGAATGTTTACTCGTATTCGTCAGACACATATGTGAACTTAAATGGGATTTTTTTTGGCGTTGCTGGGCTCATTTCTTCTCGTACAATGATACGCATTAAGGCCACAGTCCACCCAGCTAGCCAAGTGCGGCTTGATAGACAACACAATCCTTTGGGAACATTGGGGGAATTCTTAGGTAGGTATGCAGGTTTACTTACGACGTTTTCTTTCATCGAAGCAAGTAATAGTTAATTTATGATACGCATATTATTTCAAAAATAAGTGGTACGCCTAGAATTCGAACTAAAGTCTATTGTGCAGGAGTTTATTCAAACCACTACCACTGTTTTTATAATTAAATATAATTGTAAATGGCTATATCACATAAATTTTTTCTGCCAGTTTACTTGAAGTAACGAGGGTCAAACTGAAAATTCTTAGAAAATCAAAACCTGATCAAACTATCAAGTTATTAGTTTTATTATATCTTTTCAAAATAATGTCCATTCACATCAACACGTCACTGCATCCGATAGAACCACTGAGAAAAGCACTTTGCCCACTCGTCCTTAGGGGTCTCTTCGACGGCCTTCTGAAACGCAGTCACTGCTTCCTCGACGTAAACGTACTCCTCTAAGTTTTTCTTTTATTTTAAGGAATAAATAAAAATCGCAAGGTGCGAGGGCGGGGCTATATGGCGAGTGACCCAGTAATTCCACTTCTGACGTGGCCAAATGGTCGATCTTTTGTCTGTCGGTGTGCGACGAGGCGTTGTCGTGGTGAAGAAGGATCCTCCTGCGAGGTCGTTTCTCCCGAACTTTTTCCAAGACAAGTGGACGTTTGTTATTGTACCACTCTGCAGTAACTGGTTTTTGATCCTCTAAAATAATTGTCGCTTAATGATCTATCCTTCCGAAGAACGAGGTTACTATCTGTTTTCCCACGATTCGACCTCTCTTCACTTCAGTTGGCAACTCTTCGGAAGGACACATCGACTGAGCAAACTGCCTTTTCGTCTCCGGGTCAAAACAGTAAATCCAGCTTTCGTCACCCGTAAGTATGTTGAATACAGCATTTGAGTCACTTCCGTTGAATATTTCAACCATTTCATGGCACCAATCCACCCGGTGGATTTTTTGAGCCCCGGTCAAATTATGAGGTATCCACCGGGCACAAAGCTTCCGGACTGCTAAATAAGCATGGAGGATTTTCTGCACTTGACTCATACCGATGCCCTAGCTTGTCTGAATCTACTGATAGGTCACTCTTTTGTCAGTATCTATCATACGCCGTACAATACTGATGTTATCTTCAGTCGTCACCGTAGAAGCCGTCGCTCACGCGGATTATCGGTGAGATTAATGCGACCACGTTTAAATTCATTAAACCAGTTTTAAACAGTGGCACGAGATGGGGCTGCATCGTGAAATGCCAATCGAACTCTATCTATAACTTTCTTGTTGACTGAAATGACATCGAAAGTCATAAAATATCATCGCACTTAAATTTTCTCGAGTTAAATTAATACTGATCTGACACAGACAATTTTCAATTGGCCACCAAAACGTAAAAAAAAATGACAAATTAATAAAATACATACTCAATAATATTAGCAAAGAGTTCTATTTTCAAAATTCAAAGTTACTTTTTTATTATATTGTTTACAAATGGCCAGTTCTAAAAATTCTTAGTGCGACCCTCGAATTCAACGATAAAATCTGTTCTGTTGCCATTATATTGATAACAATGCTGATCTTTGTAATAATTTAAAAATATAATTTATTTACTAGTACAGAATTCATCTCTGTTATACCTATTATTGCAAACATAAAATTTTTCATCACTTTAATGTATTTTATTCATAAACGTGACAACGAAATTCTTGTTCATTTAATAACTGCCGTATTAATACACTACAATCAATGATAATATTAATAATATAATGAACGACGAATTTAATTTGATGGATCATAAAATGGCTTTGTGTCGAAAATTGTAATTGCCGTTCGGTATAATAACATTGATGTTACTTTTCGAAGAAGTCGTAGCTATATTCGTAGGCATCTACGATTTGTAGTTTATTCTACATTGGTAGTTCGTGAGGGTTAACGCCCAAGACATTAGAATAAAATTGGTTGGTTAGTGCTATAACGATAATTATATTTTTATTTGACTTGTAATGATACTTTGTAAATACTTGTAATAATTATGTTATAATGACACTATGACTATTTTATATTGTACATATATCATAGAGATTCATAATTGCAATTTTGTATTAACTCGTTACCTATTATCCGCAACAAATTATCTTTGACTTTTATGAAATCTATACTATATATATAAAATTATCAACAACATTTAAAAAATTCTCACCAAACAAAAAATCAACTTTCAATTTGGAATGTCAACATTTCTTAATTAAGTCGATAAGAAAACGCCATAGACGGCTTCATCGCACCAATCAAATTTTTTCATATTAATATAGTATTAATGAAGAGGTAAACATCATAGAAACTCGAGAGATGATAGATTGTTTCCTTATAAATATTGATATTATGATAGATTGAATTAATTTGATTTATTATTATAGATAAAGAACAATCTGTATTCTACATTTAGCGCAACGGTTATATCCAGTATATTAATTACGTTAACGCTTGCTTTGTTTTCTTTTGGCTTTATCTGGACATAATAGATCACTTTTGGTCGGAGTGAACATTTAACACAAAACCTTCACTCATGCTATATGTAATAATCATCGAAAATCAGTATACTTGCAACATCTGAATAACAGAATACTAATCAAAATTCAACAAATGTTTATACGCTGTAGCTTAAGTATCGTATCATAGCATAATTAAATAGCAAACGTGCAATAGTATTACCATATTATAATATTATAGACTGAGCAATGATAGCTTTGTGGTTCGAACGATGTTCTCCCGTACAAGAGACTTGAGTTCGAATCGCGTCGAGAACATCGTGACTAAACTGCATAGCTGAATTTTCCATAACGTTCCCAAAGGTATGTGAAGTCTGTTCACCCGCATTTGGCCAGGGTGGCGGTCCATGGCCATTAACTTTATCGTTGTGAGAGGGAACCTGAGTCTAGCAGTGAGACAATATGGATTGTAATGATTGTGCTAGTAGAAAAAAAAAATCTGTAATTCCCGATTTGAATTGAACGATGGATTAAATGTTGCTCTGTATGGTATGAGGATTATGGAGCTTAAACAATTATGTAGGATTAGGCGTAATACAAGTAATTTTAATGAGATATAATTAGCATAATGACGAAGCTTGGTAGTGGATATTGACCATCATACTAATTATGGCTGCAATACCTCGGAATATAATTAATTAAACATGTAACATTCAAAGGATTCATTGTCCCAACTTTGAAAATTTGTTTTAAAAGTTATTTAAATCAGGACATGTCTTATAAGGATGAGTCTTAAGGTTCATTCATCATAGTGCACCTAGCTGGAAAAGTGTTAACAGATTTCAAACACAATTTTTGGTGAGTAAAGGGAGTCCATTCATCGTTGAGCAACAGTCAACATTTCGTGCTTGTGATGAACCTCGCAGAGTAACGGACGAGGCTGCAAGATATAGGAGGATATTGCGTTCTGTTAAAGGGTAACTGGACTCTGTACCACTCTATTCAATTGTAGTACCGTCGGTAATTATATAAATGCACGCTATTGCGCATATGGCTATCGATTAGATCCCTGACTCACTAATGACTTAAAAGCGTTGATAAAGAATGAATCGGGCTGAGTCAAAATTCAAGTCTGACATGAATAAAGAGAAACAGAGAGTCATCAAAAATTAGTTAAACAAGTTATGTAGGGACGAAAAACAACGCTACACCCATAAAACCGTTCAACAAAAAGATCCTGCTGAGTATGAAAAATTTTTAGATCCATTGTAGTTGGAGATTATACATTAATTCGGTTCCAAATTACCTTGATTTAAGTCTTAAAAATCACTATTTCTGATCTCTTTCTAATATTAATGAAAATTTTGAAGAAACAACGCTTAATAATCTTTCTTCTATTCCCAATCAAGATATTCTATTATGTCATGTTAGTATATTTACAGATTGTGATGTCAAGACAAGCATATTATCCGTAGAATCGAGCGTGGTCGGTGCAGACGACCATAGTCGCAAAATGTTAATTCCCATCCTTGACTTTATAACTCCTGGCAATGCATTTATGCGGAACTTTCCATAATATCGGGCACCTTCCCAAGTGATTAGAAAAAGCGCAAATTATTCCAATTCTAAATAAAAATACCATGTATGCTATTCTGATAACCGTTTCATTTACCTTTCCGTTTCAAAATTCTTGAGTGATACGTTGAACAGCAATTAAATGCATTCCTTTCTCAGGCGTATTATATCCTCTCCAATCTGGTTTCTGTACCTTCCAAAGTTTCCACAGTACTACTTTATTGTTAAAAAATAATTGACGACATTATTCAGCACGAACAAGTGATTTACTCGTACCTTATTTACCTTGCTTGAGTTCAGCAATTAATGCCTTTGGAACTGTAGGCTTATATTTTATTCGGGATTCTATACTCAAAAACGTATCTCCAGTAGTTGTGGACTGGTTTCAAAGTTACTTGTATAGGCGCCGTCAGCATGTTTCAATTTGGGGTAAAACCTTCTCGTGGGTTTCCACCGCTGCTGACCTACCACAAAAACGCCTTGTTGTAATCGTCTTAGATAGGACTTTCTCCTCGAGGCAGCAGATCAATGAAGTGAGCCGTAAATTCTTAGCTGCTGTGGGGTATCTTCAAAAATTATAATACTTTCTACTCATTTTTACGCCCAGTGTTACCTTCTATTTTTTTCTTTATATATTTAGTGTTTTGGTGCACAAAGTATTTTGTATTGTATGTGAGATATAATATATATGTTTTGACAGTAGCCGACAGGTATCGTGATTTTAGACCTACACACATTTTTGCTCAGGAAATGCTCTTAGAAAACACGGTACAGAAAAACAAATTAGTTCAAATGCATCATACACCTACATAGAAAGAGACACTGTAATTGATAGAATCTGTTAGTCAATCTATTGCGACAGATTGATCCTCAGTGCACGCCAGGATCAGGATTTATGTTCATATACTGCGACTATAGTGCTCAGTCTGAAGGGTGACAAGTGATTACTTTATTATGTGATATCCATATTGTTTGGAAAATATTTTGGTTGGTTGGTTGAATTTCAACTTTTTCATTGCTGGCTTACTTATTTTGGTACTTTGGTATCGAAACGTCATACTTAGTCTAGTCCATAAAAATAAAATAGTAATTAGTATTTCGACATAATTATCAGTGTCAACATTTTTAAACATCCTCATCTTAATATTCCTACGATGACAGTCTCATCTTATTAAAAATATGTATTACATCTTCTTATTGTTAAAAAGCGTCCATAAATTCAAGACATAAAGATAATAAAAAAGATATTTAAGACCAAAATAAAGGATTTTAAGCAACAAAACAATCACAGAACTATTAAACTTGTATCATAATAGTTTTGTAACGTAGGTAATATTTCGACCTCCTAAATGTATGTAAATGTTCTAAATTCAAATTGAACGTAATATAGGACGTAGTGCAATATCTTCGTTTAATCGTATGTGATCTTATTTCACGTACACAGTAAATTTGTAAATTGTCTCACTGTTCGTAAAATATCGTATTCGCTCCAATTTACGGCGAGAGAACGGCTGCCTTAATTGTTTTCTCAGGTGTTTAGCGATACAAAACTTTATTATTATCTATAGACAAAGAAAATGTGTGACAACAATTATTCTATAAATACAAAACAAAAGGATTACGCACTGTTCGGGTCAGTAGTCCGTAACACGGTGTGTCATACAGAATTAGTGTGAGGTCATAAAATAACGTCAAACGGAATATGTATTAATTCCGACTCTTTGTTTCATTTCACAACCACTTATTTTCTTCTTTTAAATATTTTTATTCATTTTCTTGCGTTTAAGGCTTAGGGAGAGTGTCTGAGCTTTACTAAAAAGCTTAACATCGCTTTCAAAACGATGCCCAAAAAATACACATTTTGTCCTTACACCACCAGCCTTGTTCATTGGTTCAAAGTAATTGTTTTTCAATATTTAAAATGACAATTTTTTTTGGAAAGTTTTGCAGCTGTGTATGTATTTAACCACACGTAACAACTACGCATTTACTAATAATAAATAATAATATTTTCAGTTATCGTAGCTGGAGGTCCTTTAGTTCACCTAAAGCTAGCCAATAGCTAGCCAGGCAGTCTTCTCGGAAAGATAATAATTTAACTACTTAATAATAATACTGATAATATAATACTGACACAACGCCCTACCACCAAGCAGGCTGGCTTCGGTCGCCTCTTACGACCCCTTGTTCTGCCAGCATGGGATTGGGGGGAGGATAGGCCGCCCCAGTACAGCAAAAAACACAATTATACATGAAATCTTGGCTTCTGTATACATCCCATGTCATAACTGTATCTTTCACTGGTAACTACACGGCGGATGCAAGTCTGAGCCACATGTTGAAGTAAAGCGCCATTGTCATGGAATATTGTATGTATTTGGCGTTTTGTGTCTTAAAAGGCACCGCGATGAGGGCTTACATCGTACCATGTGGACTATTGCCGGATTAAATTGTGTCGTTGGGGTGATTGGAGATATCGACGATACTATCGGGGATTTGAGCAACCTAGGTTCCTGGTAGAGAAAAGCAACGGATAGGTAAAATTCTATTGTAATAGTATTAGCATTCTATTACTTAAGTAGTAGAATTTTGTAAAGGCCAGTTAAATGAACCAACTACAATGAACTAATTGCTACTTTTTAAATATATTACTTATTAATCAACGTCATCACTTATTACTTTACATTACATTAGCTTTTTAACTTTTTGATTTGAATTACTTAAATCACTCTATAAATTTTCTTTTAATTTATTAACTTACTCACGTTACAATCTTTGAATCAATCTTCGCAACTAAATTTAATCAATTAACTTTATTTAAGTCGACTCAGTCAACTCGCTTGACTGACTTGCTAATAATATATTATTATAGTTTGACATCCTCAATTCGTAACATGAAAATGTTTTATTATTCCTCGCATTATACTTACATTTATTTCTACAATTGTTGGTTTGATATTAGTTTTTTTACCATTTAAATTGTAATAACTTTTTATATATATTTATATTGACCCATTATATCTTACCCTATAGGTAAAACAATCACTTATAACTGTTATTATGCTTTGTTGTTGAGATTGGTTAGTAAATTTAAAAAAATATACCATTACATAACTTAAGGATGTTTTGGGTAAAAAACTTTTAAGAAAATAAAAACTGATCTTTTAATTCAATCCACGAATAGTGAAATTGGCCTCCACCGATTTTTTATTAAAATTACGAATTATATATACATAATTACATGATTATTCCAAATTTTATAAAGGTGTCATAATCTAGTAGTTAGAATATTGATCTCCCGCACGGTAGACCTGAATTTAAATCGTTCCCGTATCTCTTGTTATCCATTCCGAAGCTCTCTGACATAGCTTAACGACTGACATATAATGATACAAACTGAGATAGCAGGGGCTTCGGAGAACCTTTAATCGAACGCATCCGTAAGCGTTCAAGATATTTTACCAATGTCGGCCGTACACAAAATTGCTTAATCGTATCGATCATATACGATAACTTATAGAAGCCGTCGGTCTACGTGTGAAAATTATATCCGACCTTAATTAAATCTTTACGCTCTACTACCCGACCATTACTCGTATAATATTAAATTATTATTCGAAAGACCTCAGCTTCATTATTTATTCAATTCAATAACGAAAAATGGGTCATATATCTGCTATTAACATGACAACATGACAATTGGTAGACGGATCACATATACTCTCTTGCTGTGATGTATTGGATCGAATTTATTAATAATAAGGTTAAGCTCATAGCCATAAGTGGTTGACTGAGTTAAGTATCAAACGCGATGGGGAATTGAACGGATGACAAGTGGCAGAATTTCATGGCAAAAATTTGATGATTGCGTCAAATTCTTCCGCAGGCAATCGCCCCGGTTTTTATTATTAATATGGGTTTTTAATATTGATGATGGTAACTAGTAGATCTGGAAGTGTTAATTAAAGTAAATTAGTCTGTTCGTGTCCACAAATTTCATTCCCTTACCCTCAGGTGAGATTATAATCAAACATTGGCTTATTTTTCTAATAGAAAGTAAAAAAAAACAATTGAATAAATTGCTACATCTTATCAGGTTGTGTTTTGTAAAGTGTTTACAGTGTACATAGCTAAGCAATAAATGTTTAAGTTCTTCATATAGATCATGACAGTTTGACGTTCAAACAGGCCATTAACACCTCCACGAATCCGCACTTAAACACTGTGGTGAAGTCCTGCTCAATTACAAGTAGAATGCAGTGCGTCGTTAACAGGTCGAAGGTACATTGATCTGTGAGGTTAATCCAACAACCAATACACAGAGGTTCTCATAGATACGTTACATTCCTGTGTTTGGCAAAAAAGTATAACTCTACTATTCCGGAGTTCTGAGAGAAGTAAATATCATGACTTACTTTTGTCTGTTTTATTGTGAAATTTTTCGCTTTTTAAGTTTGGGGTCTTGATGTTTGAGTTAAAAGTGCTCGTTTTTAATCGTTAGTGCTGAAGTTTAACTACGTGAGCATATTTTGTGTCAAAATTGTAGACACACATCCCACAAAACGAACATCGCAGATCAAATATAAGTTGAATCGGTTTTGATTTATCGAATCAAAAAGCTTTTAATATTTACTTAATTATAGGCACGACTTTTTGTTTGTAATTATAAGAAAAGTAAAAATTGCAAACTATATAAACGTGGTTCTATAAAAAAATTGAAATTTAAAGAATTAAAAGTCTATGAGGTAAATCTTTCGATTATCATAAAATTATTACTAAACCTGGGTGAATTATTAGAACAAGGTAGACAATTCGGTATTGTGTCAGGGAGACAATCGGCCCAACTAAATGATGTATGATGTATGTATGATACATGATGCCACCGCAACGGGCGGTGCCGTATATTTTAAGTCAAAGTATGTTATATATGAGGGACGTTACTCACGTATATCAAACAATAACGTTGGCCGCAGCAATAGCAATATTATTGAAGGCTTGAAATCACAAAACTTCAAAAACGTTGAGACTTGGCTATATTCCAATTTTTGTTCACGGTCTTCTTTGTGAACGTGTATTTTTATGCTCAGTGTTCTATCGCAACACAATACTAATTATTCATAGATGTGTCGGTGCCTTATTCTTCGAGTACATTTTTTGTGAATAAAAAAATATAATTCAATTCTATGTTGTATTCAAGACAGAGAAACATTTACCCATATTAGGTATTGTAATGAATGATACTTTTCAATGATTCACCAAAACATTATAATAATTATTGTATTGTACCTTCAAAATATTGCAATAAATTTTAAATTTACCTATAATGTATCTAATATTAACACGCTTCACTCTTTATATAATACAAGTAATTAATATTTTGTTTTAATTACGCTGTAGATCTCAAAATCAACATTCAACAAGACTGTATATTCCTACTTCAACAATGTAAAGCGAAGTGTAATATATCTCGTTTGTCAGATGAATCCATACAAATGTGACATAGATTGTGATGAACTTTAAATCTTATAATACAATATGTAATTGTACTTGGGTATTTAGTAAATGTGAACGGTTATAAAACAATGTAATATTGTATTAAAATTACATTACTTGATATGTTACTTATTTACCCATGTATGTACTTGATGCACTGTGATATAAAAAAATAATATAGCCAAAATTTTACGCTATACTCTCCCATATATTCACTGCGGCAATGTCATTGGGTACTTAAACATGGGTAAAAATAATATTAGAGAAATTTCGTTGCCGTACTGTGCCAATTAGAGTTATAAATATGAAATATTTAATAAGAAAGAATAATGACCACCTCACTTTTTAGAATATCGTAATTTCATATTTGCAGTAAAATCGGACCTGGTGTAGTGACAACCTAAGAAGACAGGGGATATCCGCAGGATTAAGAAGGCTCAAAACCGGTCAGTTTAGCGGAAGTTACGGGAGGCTTATGTCCAACAGTTGACTTGGAAAGGCTGATTGATGGACGGACAGTAAAATTCTTGTACTGTCCTGGTAAACACATATTAAATTCAAATAAATATCAATTATTAGCTCCATGCAAATCACACTGCGTAACCTTAAACTTCTACATAAGGCCAGTAATAAAACACGATTACTAAAATTTATGTATTATCATTAATAATACACACATTCAGTGCCTCTATTTTTCACAAATTAAAACGTGTTTCCTTCACATAAAGTTCAAATATTCCCTGTGATTCCTTGTTAAATTTTCCAACGTCCCTAAAAAAAAAATCGTGACATCAGAAATCCTGGAATAGATAATAATAAGGCTGTGAAGCGCTGCTGTTGTCAGCTCAAAAGAATTGACCCCACTAATTAATTCTACTAACAAATATCTTCTTAATAATTCTTCTTATTTGAATATAAACATACCAAAAATAAAAAAATACAATATTTATTTTAAATACTAAACATGTATATGCACTTATAATGTTGTAACTATTTATACATAAACAAAATTAAGTATAAACTTTATAATAATGTAAAATACACTCATGGACATAATTATTTAGATGTAATCAAACAAAGAGGTGTGTGAATATTGTAATATAAGTTAATGCGTTCAACATCTTAGACTTCATCACTACTTAACATCAGGTGAGATTGTTGTCAAGCATTAACTTATCTTATGTAAAATAAGGTAAATAGATTTTTTTAATGCATCAAGTAACTCATAAAATCAGGTTTTTATACTTAATAAATAAAATAAAAAATCATTACAGTTCATTATTGTCATATGAGGTTGAGTGATCGAGCCGAGAATAATTTAGAAAAAAATCACATGTTTAGAAATCCGATAATGAAATCGCTTAGATTTTTCCTGGTTGTTACACAATAATTTTATTGTATTTTATTTATTTTATGATGAAGAAATTTTAACAGAAAAACATAAATTATAGTATATTACAAGTGTTGAGAATCGATAGCTAGTTGATAGTTAATAATAATTAATTAATATTCATAATTAATAGTAGCTTGGGTTCTTGAGAGTCACTGGTAGTTTAGAACTCACGATGTATCATGAATCGGTGCCGGTAAGATATTGTTGAGCAAGCAGCAACTTGAGCGTTTATTTAACATCTTCAATTGATTTTTTACTAATTCTTACCCAAAGTGACAGTGACAATGGCTTCCAATATTGTCCTGATACCTAAACTAAATATAGAATAGTTCAACATTAGCTTAACCATTGCTTCCATCGAGCCCTTTATTAACCACTTGTAACAATGATAATAACCATATTTAATCATACACCTTACCTTAGGCTTACCTGTACTGAATATAATAACAATGACAATGAATAATATGTTGAATTATATAAGTATTATTATATCAGATTAATACTGGAAATCTTCTAATGCTGATTAAACATAAGTCTATAAATGGTATACATACCACATAACCCCATACGAGATAGTATAACGAATGGTTCAAAGTAAACCATTTTTCCATTAATTTTGGCAATCTTATATAACACTTAAATACTATAATTTGCTTAAAAGAATGCTTTTGATAGAAGATTAATTAAAAGCAATGAATGTAATAGCCAAATGTTCATCCATGTTACTACTGTGGAAAATTATACAGCTTGCCCAAGACCGGAAATAATTAAGCTTATTGTTGTGAGCAACAATTGTCATCCGGCCACAAACATCACGCAATTGATTGCCTCTTGAATGATGCGTCGTGCTAATTTCACCCTTATAGTACTATTCACAAAATTCATGTACTACAACTATGTGAAATAAAACCATATAAACTCATTCTACCATTACCTTTCACCGCTTTACTTCAGGAATCAGTATGACTTAAGTTTGACCTTATTAAATAATATAATGTAACGTATTTTGCTGATAAAACTATTCGACCCAAAACCCACGCACGTTTTTGCCGACGGATATTTATTTTAAAGGTAGGATTTATTTGCGGAATGGGTCCAACCTACATTACTCATGGGAGATTTTACTAAGGACGATTGAAAAATCTCTCAGGTTTAGTATATTGTATGTGGGTAGGTAGGTTCTATTGTTGTACACTACTATAACTGATTTTAGGCAAGTAAGATCTTGGGTTATAAATTATACATCGTAACTAGCTGTGCCCACGACTTCGCGTGGAATTTAACAAAAGAAGTTATTTAGTATTTTATTTTATAATAATTTTAGAATTTGTCTAAAATAAAAGTAGCCTAAGTTACTCCTTATTACATCAGCTGCCTGCCAGTGAAAGTCCCGTCAAAATCGGTCCAGCCGTTTCAG
>DWPT01000958.1:0-20647 GCA_018251895.1 Agathymus mariae mariae
TCTCATTTCCTGGCCGACAACGCATCAGTGATACCTTTGGTCTTGCTGATGTCCATGGGCGACGATGACCACTTACCTGATGGCTCGTCTGCTCGTTTGTCGGCTATTATCATTAAAAAAACAAACTATTTTTTGTGATTATTTAGCAGATTTTGTCATCAGAATGATTAAGCAAACATTTGAATATTGAAAACTTGCTTTGAATCGCTTTCCAAGGTTTAACATTGTGTAGAATATGGAATGTAAACTAACCAAAGTGAAGGGTGTTATTAACGATAATAAATGTGGAGCGTGCGTGAAAAGATTAATGTGTTTAAGGGATGGTGGAGGCGTTGATAAACTTGTAGCAATAATTTTAGGCTTAAATCCTCTCATGGATTCTAATTTTAATATTCATTCATTGTATGCCTTACAATAAATTATGTTTATTTGAAATCAGGAATCCCTAATTGGCTAATGCACTCTGATATAATTAATGTTTTCCGGTTTACTTGGAGGAAATACCTATTACAGTCTAAAATCACGATTTATAATGCTTTCATGTTGCTTACATACATAACCCTAAATAGGAAGAAATAGTAGATAATATTCTCATTATTATGTAATAATAGTAACCAAATTTTATTAAGTACATATACAAGTACTTATTTTAAAATTTAATTGTAAAATAACTTTTGAATAAAACTCTTCTTGATCGAGATCGCTACGGTTTTCCAATACCCATTTAATAATACGTTCTTCACCGGTTTGTATAGTCAACCATGAATTATTCTTAAATTTTTCAATTTCATTGTGCAGGATAATGCAGTGCAGTGGAACCTGGAAACAACGGAGCTCTATTTGTTTCCTTTTTAGAGGATCTTTCCTTTTCCTAGCGAGCCTTGAGTCGGCGACATCTTCCGTTTATATACATATATGTTGCCGTTTATATATATATGTATGTCATATATATTCGATGAATTTGATTTCATCTCATTTTCCTCCTGTTACAGTAAAAAATGTAGATAACATAATTTTAATACATCATAAACTTACGTACGGACAGAACAACATGTAGACTAAAAATGTTTAGTCGAAGTGCTTGATGTTACTAGGTTACCTAGTGGTGCTTTCATCATGTCTTAAATAATAATGGCGCTTAGTGGAAACATACCTTTATAATTTCACTGAAATTTCTGACAGAGCACTTAGATGTAACTTATGTATATGTCTACGTGTTCTATTAAGGTATAAAGTTACATGGCTTGACGGCTTGTTAGGGAGATACTTACGGTAGCGTTTGAAACGAGATACTTTAAGTACGACTGTTGTCGGTACGTCACAATCAATTCGTTACTTGAAACTGAGAAGGATATAGGTAACTAACAGGTAATATCCATTATCAGTCATGAACTGAATACATTCAATTATTTTCTTTATACTACTTGGATTCAACATTTTGGTGGTTCAGTGAAAGTTTAACCAACCTTTGTATACAATGAATGAAGGCGTGAAGCATTTCCATCATGCTCCTGGAGAGTAAATTTGCTACCCTCTGTGGACTTAAGTTATATACCGCCTGAAAGCATTTCATGTGACTTATGCGACCGCCGTCAACCATCTATGGATAACCAGAAAAAATAGCTTAACTTAATCAGAAGTAGGGAAACGGTGAAGGAATATTGCAACTAACAATCAGCCTTCCATCTACCGATCGCCCTGGAATTGCTGCGCGGTCGATCACTTACGATTGACAGAAGCCGTTAGACTATAAACGGTTCGAAGTAGGTCGAGAAAGTAGGTTGGATTGGAATCTAAATTTAAGATATAAATTCAATTTCGAGCCACACGCGTGTGTAAATACATTTAAATGAACGTTAAGTAATTTTTAAACAACAAAAATGATAAGGTGGCCGAGTGTAGCAGTATATGTAAATTAAAAATAAATGCATAGACATAATATACTATACTAAATCTATACATACATATACATATAATAAAATTCTAACTGATCGCCTTCTGTACATGAAGGACATATGAGAAACTCTTCTATTAACGTCTTCATTGACGCAATAGAACCCAAAACAATATTTGCTAGAATTTTTGCCCTGTTGTCTCTGCATTGATTTGTTCACGCTAATCTTAGAAACGGCTTATTCAATTTCGTTGCGGTTTTCACTAATGTATTGCAATAAGGCTCGCTTAATATTTACAGTTCGTTTCATTTCGATCAGTGTATAAATAAAATATGTGAATTTCTAGTTAACAAAACGTGGAAAAAAATCCCAGTCCTAAACTAATACAGATGCTATTTCTAAGCGTAAGTCTTACTAAAACAGCAATGAAAAACATTTATTCTGATTTTGCTTGTCTTGATTTTGTTTTAAATATCTGCAATAATAAGTAAAGTAACAAATATGGGTGTAAACGATTCATTACAACGTCCAACAACCCAACTGTATTCAATAACCTGTTTCAATTCACTAGTTCGTGCGTGAGCTTAAATGCATGTTGAGTGTAATTATTTACTTACGTTCTGCGTGTGTTGTTTTGACACTGTCTAACATGAGTATAGTGACCACGTTATTAACGGTAAGAGGTCATCGTCGTACATGATTAAACATTTACTTAAAAACATGTATTATTAATTATGCGTCGACCGCGAAGAAAGAAGAGAGGAATCTGCTTCTTGTTGGCTCTCCAATCCTACTACTGGAACGTGAAAAAACATTTCACCGTTTATTCTACGAAACGAACACATGGAGATTGTGACACTCAAAAAGTATACAACTTTGTGCTATAAAGTTATCGTTAGCAAAAGGTATATAGCACAAAAAAATTAAATTTAGGACCAGTTTTTACGCTAGAATTGAACTTATACGCTTTGTTAAGGCAGATCTACAACATAGCTAATTTGGCCGTGAATGAAATTGCTTCGAGCGGCATTGTGTTTGGTGTTTAGTTAAGGTAATTCTTGAAGAGAATTTCATACAATGGGTAATATACTCGTAGTTTTGGTTACAAAACAGCACTAACTTAGTATAAACATGTTCACTCTGCCTTGAAGATAGCAAGCTCCATCTGCACACGTCAGTGACGATCGTTTCTACAGTTAAGTGTCTTCAGTGAAATTGAACATTGGCAGTTTTCGAAAATACGTGACTACGAGAAAAATATTTAATAATTATCATGTGTTGATGTTGGTGTGTGTCCGAACATACTTTTATGGCGTGTAATCGGGCGTAAATACCGACCGACCTTAAAAAACAATTTAAGCCCGCGCGTTACGAATGACGAGGCAAGGTGTGTCGTGCGTATCGGATTAATGTTTGCGTAGAAAAGATTAATAATTTTCATGTATTGGGTCGGTCGATGGTGGATGGTGGTGGTTGCTTATATATAAACTTTTAATTGTAAGTTTCCATTCCAGTTTTCAGGAATGTCAATTTATTTGCAGCACTGATCCTCATAATTTTGGAGATTGTTTGGTTGTGATTAGCAAAACTTAAATTAGAAAATCTAATTGAATTTGATAGAAGGCAACGTAGTATTAGTATCGAGCGGTGGCTTCAATGGTGACTAACTTCAATCGAGAATTAAGTTTAACAAACAATGAAACGTGAGATAACAATTTAATTACTTCTAAGGCATAGCTTAAAAAATTATACAAAGTAATAGTTCATTGGAGAAAATTATTAATTAACCTTTTAGGCTTTCATAGTCGGAACGTAATATTTTTTTTATTTGAAATTCAAGACTAATCAGAATACATTCTATTTTCGAAAACCAAATCAAGTACAAATTATTTAAAGGAGTAAGTCGGCTAAAATGTTTTCATTGCACTGTTCCATTACGAACGCGCAAGAACATTGTGTTTTAGTCATTTCCATTATGTGAAGTAACAGAGAGTATTGGAACATGTCTAATTTATTTTGAAACTAACTGGTTCTACGGGACAAACAAGCACTAACTTCGCATCAAACGCGCTTACATTGTCTCGAGGGCGCATTTGCAGCGCGCTGTTCCGTGATAAATTGTTCGCGCCATTTGCTAGCGATACCCCTTCTTACATGCGAATGTAACAGATGAGCATTTATGGGTTGTTTTATCGTGATTGATGTATGCGCCATCTTATAATTTTGAGTTAAGAACTTGTAATGCTCCCAGATGGCAACTAATTATGGCTGCGGTGCTTATAATTGCTTCGGTGAAAGTAGACATCGTGATTATTGCACTGCATTTACCTGCACTATTAAAAGTTTTCAATGATATTATTGAAAGTATGAAGTCAGCTAATTCATTGTTGGATAGTGTGACTATACCTTTACCTTTTAACTGTAACGGGTACTCACGATTTTGTACTATTGTAACCGATATTTCGAACCGAATATAAAGATTATGTTAATGCGACTTACAGTCTCAGCAAAACAAAAACCGTGAGCACCCACGACATATAAAATGTAAAATGTCAAAGATGATATAAGTTTTAAATCTTATACCTTTACGGATTCAATTGTGTGAGGTCACTCGGAATTAGCAGTGGGATTATTATGAATTGCGATGAAAAAAGTAGTGTCGCAGACGTCGTACTGACATTTTTATTTTCTCTGAACTATGGATATCAAACTCTTATTGTAATCGTGTCTATCGTAATTCTTAGGCTTACCAAATTTGAAGTCTTATGAAGCGAAGGCCGAATCGGTTACTAGTATAAAATAAAATGACGCATTATGAGAACGCAATTCTTTTCTTAGTTTTGAAGTTCACACCGTGAAAGTTCTTTTTATGTGAACTGAGATAATTCTAGCCAAAAACACTTCCCATGTTAACATAGCATTTCGCATCCTTAAATCCAAATCCTATACAAATCTAGTTCGGACTTGACCGGTTTTCATTGTAATATTGTGTTCACTCATTGCCTTACAAACGTATTCGTTCGTTTGTTACGTTGTGATAAATCGTTTGCACCGTTTGGGAGATGGCGGGCGTGGACCCGCTTGTATGTTACATTTGTAATAAATGAAACAGATGAGCGTTCGCGAGACGCTGCTCGTGATTGATGCGCACCGTCGTTCTCCTTGCAGATTGTTTGTTTAACACGCTACGCTTTAACCAATAGTACTATTTTCTATTTAAACTAGTAACACTAAGAACTTGGTTCTTCAAGTTCGATTTGTGAGAAGATTCTCATAATTATGGGTGTTGTCACCTTAGAGACTATGTTCGATTAACACGCGAATGTTTGAACTTCTAGTGCCTACTGCTTTTTCTACTCATAAAACGTAGAGACTGTCTCCGAATGTGCGATTAACGAAACCCCCTCATTGATGGGTAATGTCGCCCTCTTTTAGCACTACGAGAACGTTTATTTAACAAGCTAATGCTACAGACACTAGCACCGGCACCATTCAGCCTTTCAACAAGTAAAGTCTATAACCCACTTCTTATGGTACATATGTTTCGGGAGACTCTTTCATGATTGATGCGCAGTTTGGCTCTACTTGTAGATTGTTAATAACAGACTAATGCTTTAATCACTAGTATAATTTCTTTTTTCTTGTTTCGCCCGATCGCCTTCATTATACATTATTTAATTAACATGCTAATGCTGCCGCCACCGGTACCTACTATTCTCGGTGCATTTAGAACCCGCTTTTTTAGATTTGATTTGCGAGATGCTTCGCATGGTTAATGCGCAATGTCGGTCGCCGTGTATGTACTCGTAGTTTATTACAACACAAATACTTCAAACACTAGTATTGTCCTTTTTTAACAATTGAAACCTATAAACATACATCTAAACGACACCGTTACGGTGCAAATATTAATGAGATATTAATATCCGCTATCGGGTCTTCGTTTGTGGTCACAACCATTCATTAATGTGTATTATTATAATTTATATATCACCGTTATGTGTTGTAATTTAAAACTTTTGTTCACATGCTCGTTTGCTACCAACGCATCATGATACAATATTAATTTCAAACAATAACCGCACTAACCATGCCTCATCGTGTCCATGTTATTTCGATTTTGAAATAATTGGATAAATTTGGTAAGCACACAAATATTTCGAAAGTAATTGAATTAACAAGTTTTTGTATTAATTAATAAAACGATGATTTGATTCAATAATTATATAATTGATTCAAATATTTGTTATTCATAGTATGCCTTCATTTATAAACCCTATTTTGCATATCAGGAGTATCGAAGTGGAAATAAAGTTACTAATTAGTGTTCTTTTAACACGTCAATAATTTTTATTATCTATATCTATACAAATTTTATAAAGAGAGATTGCGAATTTTGTGAGTTTGTGTATATGGGGAATGTAATAATAGAGCTTAACCATAACCATTACCAAATAGTAACCATGGCACCTATTTCAAAAAACTTTTACTATTTCAAAAGTATATTATACCGGATAGATACAGGCTATATATATCATTTTCTTGTTCTGATTCAAGGGCTGGGCCCTCGTCGGCGCAGCTGATGAATCCCTCTCTACTTTTTAGGATCGAGAGCCGCCTCCTTTACCTCCTTGTAAGCAATACATGACAAATATATCTTTTAAGATTACAACTTTTTTTAATTGCTTAATATGATTAAAATATTACAAACTTTTCTGAGTTCGGAGCCCTTGCACTATTACAAATGCATTATAGATTTGGTTCTATTAATGTTTAGCTAATGAACGCGTTATAATGGAGAAGAAAATAGAAGAACTACCGTCCTCGACAGACACAATACCTTCAGGCTGGTCGACCGTATCGCTATTGAAAATAAAAAAGGGCTAGGTTTGTTGGATCACACACAGTTGCGAGTAATAATGGGAGTATTTTATATATATTTCATATTTCCCTGTGATACTATGAAAAACAAAGATATTTCTGAAGTTGAAAAAACAGCTCAAAACTACAACATAACGGTTTCTTGTTTGTTATTGACTACGAAAACACAAAAATGTTTTGACAGGTAGGCAAAAATACAAAATATAGTACAAAAACCTTTGAGACTTTGCGGCTAACACTCGTAGTCTACTCACCCTGAGGATGCTCCGTTTTGGTGCGAAACACGTATTGGTGACGATATGTATGTTGGTGTATGCCTTTATGTATCATAAATGCATGTTTTCCTTTGTGGGAGGGAAGGAGGTTTTGCATGTATATAAGTATATAACATCATACATTGTTCTTGCGGATTGTTGCAAAGTAAATTAATATTAATTTAATAAAAATACAGTCAAACAGATAATTCTATAAATATTGCCTTTCAGCATAACATGTTAAGAACCTTAAAAATAAAATATGGCTGATCGCTTGTTAATGTCGTTTATAATTCGCAGTTGGACAAGGTACTAAAGCGGCCGCGTAACAAAGCTTGCGGGTAGTTTAATTGTAACTTTTCCTTAACGTCCCTTGGTGCGATTTGCCGAGCAGATTCCAGTCACGTCACCTCAAAGGGTGCGTGAAAGATGAAATCTGTATTTTCTCTGAGACTTGATTTGCTTTTAAGCTACATTCACAGGATAGTGAAGTACGAAATGAAATCATTTGTATGTTCTGGTTATGTTGTAATAACGTTTCTATCATTATTTTTATTACATAACTACATTAATATGGAGCAATGATAGCATTGTGATTTGACTATCCAACTTGGGATCCAAGTACACAGTACAAGCACTTATATATTTTTTTTTCATTAAAGTGCATATCTGAAATGTATTATCACTTCTTAATTAATATCGTGACGAAACCTGATTACCTGAGAATTCTTATTAAACTTTTAAAAGGAATTAAGTCTACTATTCGACACTTGTCTAGCGTAGTGGATTCTTTACCACCTATTTTGAGTTAATTACCACACCGTTAATTACGATTTTGATTGATTTCATACTATACTGTACTATACTTATACTTTTGTGTACTTAACGCATAAGTAATAATAATTCTTCGACAGATCTGTAAACCCGTAAAAAGTATATTATTGTATTATGAAATCTTTATTAATTTTTAATATTTCAGTAGGTATTTAGTATAATATCATTATACAAGTGGTCGCCTAGTGGTCATAATTCGTTATTTTTTTAAGTTTGAGTGTTCTTGAGGTTCTATTGTCGTTGCTCATGTGTATAACCATTTCATTTTTTATTTTATTTTGTTCTACAACATCAGCTACGGGCTGGTACTTATAATAAGTCATTATGAATTAATTTTAGATTTATTTAAAAAATAAGAACGATAGCGAAAATAACGTATAGCTTCGCTAAACAGTATAAATAAAACGCATTTTTTGACATTTGTTTGGTTTATTGTTGCTAAACTGGCCAAGGTTCGATGATAATAGACAGTTCATTTGAAAATATGTTCATATTATGTAATTATTTACAAAAATCTACTTACTACTATTATTATTATTTAGTGTTATTATAAAGAGTGGGTGATTTAGTGAGTTTGCGTATGAGGAGTGCTCGAAATCATAGCACCTATATGAAAAAAAAAAATTTTAACCTTTCAACCTTTCAACATACATACATTATTCCAGATAGGCATATAATATAATAATAAATTGTTTAGTCGTTAGTAATATATTGTCCAAACATTTATATGTTTGACATTGACAGATTTTTATCATTATATCAATGCAATTTTTTTAAATAAATAATCTGGATAATTTCCCTCTTACGGTGGATTTCACTTCGGAGGGATTTTGATAATATGACATAATGCATGTAAATTAATTATAATAGATGTAGTGTGTTTGCAATTCTGTCTGTCTTATGTCTATCATTCAGGTATGTTATGCTTTTGAGTATAATTATATAGTTTTCGTTCTGAAATTGGTTTATTTTTCTTTACGATTTTTATTATCACACCACGTCGCGTATTACGTCGTAAACAGTTATTTACAAAATATATTGCTACTTATTGCTTTTGTTCACTCGTTTAAAAATATTTGGACAGCTTGTTTTTATTTGAGTAATGATATATAAGTAAATAAATGCTTTATATAATATAAATACGATTAACATAAAATTAATGCTTTGTATCAGACGAACGGTTCCTTTTCCGCCATTCTAGTGTTATTATCTTCTGATTCCGGGCACGTCCCATCTAAGCGGATGGCGTAAAAAATATAAAGTAGAGGCTGACTTTAATACTGTCATGCACGAACAAACACTTCTTTGATGGTACAATGGACGTAGTCAACGTGAAAATAAATCGATACGAAAATAATATCTTATGAAGATGAAGTTATTTTAAATATTATTAATGCGAAATTAAGATATCAAGCAATGATATCGATTCGAATGTAATCCTTGACTGTGATGGTTAAAGTCGAGAAACGGATGAGGCATCGATTTAGGATCTTTTTTATGTCGCTGGGTGCTGTACCAAATTTAATTCCAGTAATCATGCATATTATTTTAGCTCTTTATCCACGTAGCCAGCCGCCACGTACTGTACGATGTAGGATGTATGTTTTAATTTTGTTCGTGTACTTGTTTGATTTGTGTACCGTACAAGATTTGAAATACAAGATGTGCTCGAAGAAATTTTATTTTGCAACAATCAGTACTTATGTATGCTAGATTTTGACGAGAATTTAATTTAAGTTAATTATTTAGCTCTTCCAGAGTGGGACAATATGGGCTGTTATTATCATGATGATTTATTTTTTATTAGTTCTTTGAGCGTACGTGAATAAATCTTAGTATGAACTCTTGGTGAGTCATAGAACCCATTACGTAATAAATATAATATATCAATTAATAGCCCATATTGTCTTAGTATGTCATATTAAAAATTTATAGTGAAAATACTTTGATACTTTCTTAAATAAAAATACATATATTAAACCTCATTAAAACAGTAAACTAATCCCTAAAAATGTCTTCACTACGTGTCATTGAGTTCTGCGTACGAGTTTATTACCGTATCTTTTCATATGTGAGGGATCCTGTCACATATCTCATTAACTGCGCTACTTCATCCTTATCTCTCGGATCACGATCACGAATACCTCGCGCCTTGCGTGAGGTTGAACGGACACAAAACAAATCTGGGGTTTGTTTTCATTCGTTACGAGATTGACTATTCGAATGGAAACAGCGATAGAGTTAAACCGTAGGGCTTGTAATTGAAATGTCAGAACGTTTAAAAACTAAAACCGATAGTTGACGAGGGGTTGGGTTGCTGAAGTTACTCTAACTGTGAATGTATTTTTGATGAGCGGGTTAAAAACGAGGTTTTAGAGTTTGGCGTTTGTTACTTTTTATAAATCACTGCTCATTATAGGTCTATAGGTATAGGCGGAGTCTAATCATACAAAATTAGAGAGCCTTTTCACTTTTGCCTTGAAAATCTCCGATAGATTTATACTTATTGAACTTAAACTTAATGACTTTTATCTGGAATAACTAAAAAGGTGCAAGCAACCTGCCAGGCTAAAATTGCCACTTGAACTGAACGTCTATTTAAAATACCGATTACACGAAATTATTTCAAGCATAAACGTGGACCCACCTTGATGTTAGAAACTTTAAATAAACATTATTTATTTCATACGAAGAAACATTAAAATGAATTTTAAAACAATTGATAAACATTCTGATATTATTGTTCCTGTGATTCATTAAAAACTTTAGCAACGCCTTACAGTAATTCGAATCAAGTTTTAAGCTGCCGTAGTCTGCAAATGTTAATCTTGTTAACAATGTTTCCCTCTTCAAATTTGTATTTTAAATCAGTTATACAAGTGACTAGAAATATGTTGGCAATAGGGGGATGTAGGAGAGGTCATTTCAAAACCTAATTACCTCTTATGACAAGAATGTACAATGTTTAACTTTTCGAAAATTGAAAAAAACAAAAATATATCCTAATGTATAAAATGATTCTGTTATTACTTTCTGGTTGTTAAAACTTTAAAACATGATGATCAACCATTAGACGGTTTTTTTTTCAGTCAATATAAAGGATATATGAATAATATGATGATAATAATAAAAAGTCTTATTCTATAAAATGTTTTTAGTAATATGAAAAATATATTTACTTTAGATGTTATATATTATAGTATATAATATTTACTTTTTCTTCTTAGTGTAGCGTCATGTTATAAACAAACATATTCAAACTAATAAAAAAAAAATCAAAGCGTATTCGGCGCTTACACACATTATGACACGTACTGTGTGTTAAAGTAAAAGATATTTAAAAATATAAAACAAACTAAGTACATGAAGATTTGACAGACTTGACCGTTAAAAGTCTTATCGTAGGCGCAATCTATTAAAATTCGAATATCGATAATAATAAAATAAAAAGTGAGTACCCGTCACAGTCATAAATTTAAAACTTGTGCGATGTTAAAAGTTTTAAATTATAGAGCATGATGAAATTATAACTTAAATTTATAAGGGTTATGTTATTATTATAAAAGTTATCGAACCTTGAAAAGATATTCACAACAGCCTATTATTGTTATCACCGAGATCAGTATAGATCGAGGGTCTTTCCGATAATGTAAATAGCATCTTCACCGTCGAAACTCAACTACGGTCGTGATCGGTATCTCCGTCTTCCGCCACGAGACAGAGGTTTGACAAAGTTGTCCTTCCATGTGTACTTTTGGCTCCACGAGTTCCGCTTAATTTAAAACTTCGATCAGTGCTTTGTGTTGTACGATAGTTTGTAGGTTCAGACCCTGCATCTAATTAGATTGTAATAGAGAAATAGAAATGTATAGGTATTTACTCTTCATATAATCGCTTCACTACGAGAAACATGATAATTAATCAATATTATTATTAAGTCGTTAATATTATTATTGGTATTATTCTTTTCGTGTAGCCTGCCTGGCTAGCTACCACCCTCCTGCTTGAGTCAGCCGCCAAACGACTCGTCGTGTTCCGGCTGGGGGTTTGAGAGCCAGTACCTTCTTTTTTACCTTTTCATTTCCTGGCCATTCTCTCATGTCCATGGGCGACGATGACCAGTTACCATCAGGTGGCTCGTCTGCTCGTTTGTCGGCTATTATCATAAAAAAAAATTACTCCTTAACAGTAGTTAAGTAGTAACTTCACTTACTTTGAAAATATTTGTAACACGTATTTATCATCTCCACCGTTTATTAAATGTATTCTATAAGGTAAAGTTTAATCTTATATCAAACTAACTATTCGTGAAAACCGTATAAAAATACGTACCTACTGTACTTGTAAGATTATCGCGTTCATAGACACAGTGACTTTGTTTTGTTAATAGTGGATATAAGATTAAAACCGAATCATTCGCATGTCTGCCATTTTGTCATCAAAAGTCGTCAATCGTTCGTCTGTCTGTCTATCCGCCTGTCACAGTCAAAACAGCCAATGTAATGGGTATTTCATGGGTAGATGTGAAAGAAGAATAACAAAATACCGGCAGAATTGATGGAAACACCGTACTGTCAAATAAAAACTTACGTCAAAAGCAGTTTTAAGAAGAAAGATTATTACGAAATATATGTTTAGTATAAAGACAAGCCTGCTTAAACACAAGTTAAGTATAAAGCCCTGTGTAAGTGCTTCCTGCAACTGTGAGTACAATGACGGCTGCTACGGAGAAATTATTTAACTTGTCTTCAGCAGTTAACAGATAATCTTGCTTGTGTCGTTGTGACATGACAGATGCTCTCCTCAAACTGACAAGAGAAATGAGGATTCAGACGTTTCTACAGCAACGAAACATATATTAGTGAGTAGAATAGTTGGAGCGTTCTATGCTGTCGTCCAAATTACAAACGTCAAAATAGACTCCGGAATTCATTTAGGCGTGACTTTTAAATTTTGCCTCATATTGTATCTGAAGTTAGTTGCCCATTTCTAACGGGCATTTCTTTACTAAAGAATGAAGAAAACATGTGGTATTTAGATATATTAAAAACAAATAAACTAATGTTAATTTATGTATGTATCTGCATTATAACGATGACATGTATTGTTGTTAGAAGAATACATGTGATATAAAGTACTGCTATGGCCGTATAGTGTGCAAATGAGCATAAAACAACTTGTTTCTTCTAGAAAACATGTTGGTCGTGATTATCAAAATCCATAACTCTCACTGCGGTGTTTGCTGCACTGCATAGTGAAATTAGTAAAAGGCGCACTCCACTAATCTTGCCAACACAGTTGACAGATATTGCACGCCTTCCAAACTAACTGAATTAAAACATGTGCTCAGGAGTTACTTTCACCATTTCATCTCCCCGATGTTACAGCACCTGTTCGAAACGGTAGCATAAGCAAAAAATTACATGCACAATTATATTTAAAATATACCTCTACCTCAATAGGAAAATTATTTTGAATTCGAATTTGAATAAGACTCAACTAAGCAGTTTTTCTTTAATCCAAATCGATGAATCGGAGCCAAGTAGTTAGTGAATCATCGCATTAATAAGTAAAAAATAGTACATAAATAATGCGATATCTGAATTTAAAAAATAAATTGATCTCAAGACCAACTGAACATGCACTATATCCATTGATATTGTCTAAGCGTCGACAATTAATAACCAATAGCCGATTCGCCCCGACCTCCCCCACCGGCCTGGCGTTGTAATTGTTCGCTTATGATTAATTGCTACTGCAATTAAACATCGTTATAAAAAAGAAGGCGAATTTATATATTTTTTGCGGTTTACGTGGTTTAAATAATTTATTTATTAGTTTTCGTGAAACGTTAAGGGTTTGTTAAACTTCAAATATACATTGAAATATTATTATTATTGTCTTCATCGACTGATTCGCTACATCTGTGACAAAGAAAAAAATATTGTTTTTCAATGTAATTTCATACTATGATCAGTAAATTATGATTAATGATATGTATTACAATATAAATAATTTGTATACACTTTATGCATTTAATGAAATTTTGGTTTACAAACGAATCAAAAACAAGATTGATACTGTGAAGCTTGCCATCGTAGAGTTACACTTGACTTAATTTCCAATTTTCTTTGTAACTGCACGTTTTGTTTGTCAGAAAGTACAAGCTTCAGCGCATATTGCGAAACATAACATAAACATCACACGACATATACGTTGTTTGTTTCAAAGTGAGTATATTGACACTAACTTGTTGGTAAGTTATTTTTTGTATGTATTTTCTTGACTTAATGTTCGTTACTTTTTAAGAAAACAGTTATATATTTAAAAGTGTTAGCCTAGAGGTCGCATTTTTAATTGATGACACTTAAATCTTTGCAAACATTACACAAAAAACGGAAATTATTTGATAAACACAGGCACATTTTTGATTTGATATTTATATATATATTGGATTATAATTTATGGGAGCCATAAGAGAATAAAGCTCGTAGCCTGATAGGCTTTTGTGAATCTTAAGTGATTGACCGATTAAAACAATTACGGGCGCGGTCGCCTCGAAGGGTATATCGAGCTATCCGGTCTAGTTATCGTCAAATAGAAGTCGTTAAGCCGTATCGGAAGTTTTTGGGTGGCATAAGAACTTCCGATGCAAATTACTTTAAAAATTGATCACCATCCACTAAGTTAAAAAGCCCAAAAAAATCAAAATCACGTAACATAACCTATACAGTATCTTGAAAGCTTCGAATAAGAACTTGTTTTAATTAATAGGGGTCGATTTTCAGATCTTATCGACCCCCGAAATCAATTTTCGTTTATTTCGACCATTAGGAAACCGATTTCAACCTCTGGGTGTCGTTATCGAATCCCTGATCGTAAGATTCATCACTGTTTGCCATCAGGTGGAATTATAGTCAATCGTTGACTCATAATAAGTAAAATTAAATAAAGAACAAACCCTAGGTTTAAAAGCATAGGTTTTACCTCCATGGTTTTAATGTTAATGTAAAGTTATACATGACCTAAAATACATTGAAAAAAATCTATGGCATGCGTAAAAAATATGAATGCCAATCTTCAAACTAATATACTATGGGTATAGGGATAATTTTGCAAATGTAACGTTGTTCAAAGGGTAGCATGACGTGTGTACACATTGTGCTCACGGACTGATGAAAAGTAGATAAAATTAACTTCGAATTATTTGTGGGAAACCAAATCAAGTATGAATAATTTTCTATAGAAATCCTCTAATGCCACTAAACATTGGTTGATGACTCAAGTAAATGTTGTATGAGAGCGACTTATATTATTTATACAAAGTTATATATATTATACAGCCTGTTAAATTGGGATTATTTTTTATGATACTAGCATCTAGTTAAGACGAAACCGGCACACCTGCATCTAACAGGCTCTCCAGAGCAAATAAAATAATTGAAATAAAAAAATATTACCTCCGAGTCGTCTTTGCACTACATGGATAGTAGCGACGAACGCAAATGAGATAACAAACATACTATCGTAGTAGATAATAATAATATATAATAACAACGTACACACACTCACATGGAAGTACATAAATATGACATTACATTCACTTATGATCCAAGAACAAACATTTAATCGTCACGTAAATGGTGACCTGGCCGAGAATGGAACCCGGGATCCCTCCCTTCGCAAGCAGTCTCACTAACTGCGCTACGGGGTCATCAATAATAATGTCATGTGTCATATAAATGTTTCCCGGGCAGGAACCGAATGCCGGACATTCATCTGGAATTATCGAATTGATTCTTTTATACAAAGGTTTTTTTTAGTGTTTTGCTTTATGAGATATAGCTTATTCTCGATTTTTTGACATTTTGTAATTTAATTAACGTTCACGTAAATTTTTAACAGGCATAAGTCTGTTCTGGAAATAAATCTAATCATGATTGGCTAAAACCAATTCTGAATAGGCTTTGATCTCACATTTTTTTTATTCTGAGTTTAATCACTTATTCTCTCGACTGATGTACTCTAATAACCTTTTAAATGGACTTATTATTTTTATTTTTTTGTAGTTATTTCCTTCCTTCACTTTAAAGTTTTTTTTAATTCGTACCGGTATTTCCATATTTAATCTTAGGGTTTTTCAAGCTTCCATTATCTGCAAAAACGTCGTTGATCCAATATATGAGCAAAAAAGTTGTTTCTAAATGTAAACATACAATATATTATGGATAGATTGAGAATAGCATAATTAATAATAAAACATTTTGTAAAATGCGTAACACGAATTCAAATACAAGTCTGTTATAATAAATAAATAAATGTAGTCTTTCTGCGTAAACTACGTCTATTAAGCAATGCTATTTCAGTATATTTGTCTTATCCTATTTGTACAAATATTGGTGGTATTTGGGCAAACAACAACATGAATTCGGACGAACGCAAGTCGAGTGAGATTTGGTTGTTTTAGCCAAACTTACAAAATATTTTTCTAAGAAGGCCTGCTCCTATATTTTTGCTAGTAGTACATGGTCAGAAGACTAGATCAGATCGCCGGAGTAAGGTCTGGTGAGTCGCATGAACATATTGCGTTCGCAGTAATATTAAGTTCAGACTCCTGGAGAAATATGGAAAATGGAGAGTGGTATAAATATGGAGATAGATTTGATTTATTGACTGAATCTTTATTGACCCTAGAAATATGGGTATAACTGAGGGACTTCATGCTAAAGAGATCATCTTAAAAGATCAATAGTCTGACATGCCATCTAACAAAAGGAATCATTAATTTTATATCCTCGTGGTCATCCATTCAACAGAAACACTCAACATTGTTTAATTTATGAAGTAAGTTTTGGGTACTAAACAAACCGTAATGCTAGATGTAAAATTATGTCTCAGGGATGTGTTCACGCGAGATCCTCCTAGTGAATAGAAGTTACATAAAAGTAAAATATAATTCGTCGTTAAAATTCTTCTTTTTATCATTTTTTATATTTTTTTATCTAAACACGTATTTAGAAAATGATTTTTTTTTTTCTCTTTTTGTTTCCTATAAAACATGTACAAACTTCCAAATATAACTATACCCTATTAGTATTACAATAAAGATGTAAATTGATTTTTTCAAATTTGTACACTTTAAAGTAAAACCAAGGCAGTCAAGCCTTTGTTCCACAAATAACAAACCAATACTGGCGGCCCGAAACGAAATAAATTATTAATATCTATTACTGACCTATTTTAGCCGGGTTGCCGCCAACAGCACCCACGATGCATAGCAACAAAACTGCCCTCCAATCCATCTTGATGCACAAAATCAAGTCACTATACAGTAAAATCGAATAAAATTTATTTGAATCACATTTTTCGTTCACTGTTCGAACAGATCGCTCGTAGTGCGGCGTAGCGTCGTAGCCGCGTAGACGACCGCCCGGCTCGGTAGCCCCCAGACGACTGAGGTACCGTTTGCTACGACTCTACGAGACTACGAGTTCATGTTATTGATTCTTTTAAATGTTATTTTTGAAGATTTTACATGTCACCTAATATGATTTTTGTGATTTTTCCAATTTTTTTAACAATTTTAACTATTGTAACCACTTTTTCTTAATTTATCAATTATGTAATTCTTCTGTCAATATTTTAACGGTAAAGTTATGTAAATATATTATGTTGAAATTTTCATGAAATTGTAAAAGATACTCACAATTATTGTATTTTGTACCTATGTTATGTTCCAGCGTAAGTCATGATCATGGTGAGAATGTGATCCATGTTGGTTCAAAATATCAATGTAAAATGGAAAAATAGTGAGTACTGTTTAAACTTGGTCTAACCTTGCAATAAAGTTATTTTTATTTAATATAAAATTAAGGTTTGATAAATTGAGTTGTACTGGAGCTTTATGAACAAAAAGTATTTTTAAAAGTAATTCGATTAGCCAAGAAATTAAGAGTAAGTAATAACAAGTTATTGTAATTAGTTATGAAAACTAATTTCACCTCGTTTCACAAATGGATGCGCCACATTACTGCCATACAACGTAAAATCATTTTTAATTAATTGAACTTCAGTTGTTAGATATTCTGTTATTCTCTTGGAGTTTCTATTATACTGAGATACCTCTATTATTTATATACTGAGATATAAGGTTATGTTTATTTATTCATGAATACATGAATAATTAATAATATTCACACTAGCTCGAGCAAAGAAGCATACTAACTTCTATACTTCCTTATGTTACTTAATACTGTACTTATATTTGTTACGATTCCATGTTCTCTAGTAAGAGGGTGGCAAATACAACGCATCTCTTAAGATATATAACATATCAAGAACATATATCAAGAGCAATAACTTGAAATCACTACATCGTGAGTTGGTCAATACTATTTTTTACAATATCTATGTTGCAAATTGTGGAATGTGGTATATCATTTGAAAGGTAATTTTGTTAGCTCTCAACCTCTTTCGATATCGAAACTAAATATTATTCACCTTAGATCATTAAATTTTTACCAAAAGACATTAAATTTTAAAACAATCAACACAAAATGTAGAGAGGAATTAACATAAACATTGTAACTTTGTTTTCGTTTCGTTTTTCTTTCTATTCATTTAGACGTCGACAACTTCAACATATTGCAATATTCCCCTAAATTTAGGAAGAGAGTTTAAATAGTTTTAAATATTTTTTGATGTTATTTGAAACCTTACAAAACTATCTTTTAAATAATATACCACAACCCATTGTTCATTCTGTAGAAATAGTAAAAAAATAGTCTTCAGTAACCCGCGTTGAAGTGATTCCAGTTTATTGTTCTCGAGTGTATATAAATATAGAATTATTGTGCCCGGGCAATATTGCGAAGAAGTTTAACATTGAGTTCATAATAATGGATGTCCGAAATATATCGTCTGATACCAATAATAATTACATTTAAATTATTGTTACTCAATCTTAACCCAAAACAAAACTTTACTTTGTAATCTTAAAATATTACTAATGTAAAGTTTAGGGTAAAATTATAAAACTTTAACACGACATAGAAAATAAGTAACTTTGTAATAACTAAAGAATATTGATGTAAGACGTGTGCGTGTGACTACATGTTATGTGTGATGCGTGATTGTGTGTGTACCTGGTGAGAATGACAACAACAATGTAAGTGAGTGTGCGCGAAACATTTGGCATGCAAACGTCTAAGTCGGTCATTAAGCATGATTGACATTCTATCAAAAATAGTCAAATTCTTTCAAGCTAAGTCAATGAAGATATAGGCATAATTTATTTACTGCTTCATATTTTCTACAAGAGGTTCATAGTTCTTTTTTAAAACGTATTTACAATAAAATTTCAGAGTTTTTTTAGTTCAAGGATTTTCCCAAATTTAGTTAGTTCCTATCAAAATTTTCAAAGTTCGTGAGAAAGCTCAGCTTGGAGGTAAACAGAAAGTAAAAGTAACAGTAGTGAAATAGGTGATATCTGCTCATATTGGATTGTATTGCTGTTCAGGGTTGTACAAATTGCTCAAATATTTAAGTCAGATTATTTAAAATGGTCACTCAAATAAAATTTTTGTTATTTCTAATTTTCTTCACGTAATGCTTTTGTTACCACGACATTTCGGAAAGATCTCTTTTTTCTTTATTTGATAGACGAATCACATATCCTCCCTAACCTCATTGATTCCAGTGAATCCTGCGTAAATCGTATTTATGTTTCGATTTCCGTATAAATTCCGCAGCTAAATATTGCGTTCAATCATATTTTCTGACAGGCTTTTAACGTAATAACTCATTTCAGATTCAGAGGAGATGTGCTGAGGGAAAAGTTCGACGTGTCTTTGTTTCGTATGTTAGTGTCAAGGTCGAATGAACATATGATATAGGACAGACATACGTATTTTGTACGTGTCTACCTTCTAATATTATCTACCCATTCGCTAGCAACCGCGCTATTTAAATCTTCAATTTTATGTGCGTGTTTACGGCTTTCTTTAAACCAGTACATAAATGAAAAAAAAATGTTGAAGAATAATAGACAAACTTGTTTATATCTTTACTAATTATTATTATATGTATTTAGCCTAATAAACATCGAGTATTTTATGGAAATTTTAATGTAGTTACATTTTGTTATCGATACATTTTTTGGAATTATTATCCGTCTGTCAGTACCCTTCTACCCACTGAAATGATTAAGATGACCCGTGGCATATTATTTAAAACTTATATAATCAGTCATAATCTTTCTAGATTATGATGAGTATCCTTACTTTAAATTCCGAGAAATGTTTCCGTGAAAATATTTCAGAGTGGAGCGAGGACTGGTTACAATTCTTAAATAAACGAACGATAATATTGAAGACATTTTTTTTTCTTTAAAGTTTTCTCTTTCTTTTTTTTAAGTATCAAATGACAAAACTTGTTATTTTTTATAATTCCAAAATAGAATAGTTAATTATTTTTTTTTTCTAATAACCGATAATCGAACAGACGTTTCTGCTTGCTGATGTTGCCATGCCATTCGTAACGTCACTGAATATATGATTTTTTTTTCTCCCATATAAAACTAAAAATATTTATTGTTCTCCATCTTAGTGCAATGCCATCTATGCAGCGATATTGGTACTAAAAAACGTTACAGGTTCATTACCTTAACTCGGGTGTCACGACCTTCAATTTTTACTCTCGGCGAGGCTAAAGAAGCTTTACGTCAAAATAAATGTGTGCTAGTAATTTTTACTCATGATTGAAGTAAAACTTAAGAATGTATAC
>DWPT01000959.1:0-20643 GCA_018251895.1 Agathymus mariae mariae
GATATATTTATTATTATTACACCCATTGTTATAGAATAAGATTAAGTAATACTCGTATTATTTCAATTGCAACCTGTTTTATCTTTGAAATAACAATCCACTTGCTTCATACATGTTACTTCATAAAAAAAATTAAGTTTTTTTCTGTCTATCTGTCTGTCTGACCATGTATCATACTAAAACTAATGAACAGATTTGGATGATACTTGGAATTTTAATAGCGTTTAATAGGGATATATCCAGGTTACATTTTATCATGAAAAATGGATCTGTTCCCACAGGATAGGAATTAAAAGTTATTATGAGCATTCTATTAAGATGGCTATAAAATTTAACTTCCTGGCTGCATTTATTGTAATACACGAATATGTATCTAATTCCTATTTTTTTTTATTTAAAGTAGGTTAATGCTTGACAATAATCCCTCCCGATGGTAAGTGATAATGTTATCTAAGATATTGAGCGCATTAACTTATATAAGCCTATTCATTCTCCTCTTGAAGACTCCCAGATCTAGAGATCTCATTTCTAAGACAATGCGGGGGCTATTTTTTAATAAGCATAGGTTATCTGAAGCTTTGAAGCGAAGCGAGGGCGGGTTTCAAGTGTGCAATGTGGTAGTGAAAAATTCACATCATTGGTAACAGTTTTTCTATAAAATATCGGGCTTTTCTAGGAAGTAAATTCTACTGTAAAATTTGTGTTAAAAATGCGCGAATTCATACTTATAATCATTCACTTATGTGAGTAAATACTCATAACTCTTAAGAGCATGATTTTTTGCGTCTGTTATTGTTACAAATATACCTTCCGCATATAAATACAAAAAAATACCTCTGCACTAAAATCATTGTTATGGTAAACAATCTACCGCAGTGTGATCAATATTCCCACGAATTTTTGTGTACAGTTAAACTGATTGACTGTGACTATTCTTAGTTTTAGATTCGAATAGCAATGAGTTGTTACGTTATCTTGAGACTGACCGCCACTCACACGGAGTGGACGTTACAAGACATTTTTTGAGCGACACTTCAAATTTAATTTTTTAACTCCCTAACGCGTATCTTGCTGATATTTGTGAAACGCGAGTCGAGTCGTGTTGGTTATACATGTACACGCATCCACTCTATTACCACGGATAGCTCTAGGTAATCTTTGCTTTACTTGTTTTGACTATTGTCGTGTTAATTCATATGAATTAACGTTACGAGTCAGGGTCCACAAGTTCTTGAAATGCCACAATAGTGTCGCAGAGACTTTATTTCACTTCCATAATGACAATCGCACTCGTAGATCGCAGATAGATTTTGTTTCATAGGGAGAGAACTCTTCGCTTTCGTATTCGGGGACTTAATGCTCTGTGAGCGACCCTGCAAGCTATTTACATATTTCGATTTCCGGGTCTTTCAGACTTTTTTACGCGTTCGCAGAAAGTCAATAATAATAGATACTCGAAAATCGTTGCAACAACAACGGGTCAGGTAAACACGCCCGTGTATGCCATATTCGCCCCTTTTGCTTAAGATATAAGGGCGAGAGTGTCTTGTAGTGTTCCATTTAATTATTATTACTACCTGGGATTTTTTT
Organism: Agathymus mariae mariae; assembly: GCA_018251895.1. NCBI lineage: Eukaryota > Metazoa > Arthropoda > Insecta > Lepidoptera > Hesperiidae > Agathymus > Agathymus mariae. The sequence continues at coordinate 1,591 of DWPT01000959.1, forward strand.
AAACAGTTTTGTTTACGGCCGACCTTTCCAGAAACTTCCTAAGACTTATTCCTTCCTATTTTCGGCCGACCTTTCGAGAAGCTTCGTTACAATAATACATTAAATATGAAATAGACATACCTTACAAAATATTGATTAATGTTATAGATGTATTAGAGATTGACATTATTTGTATTTAACTGGAGTCCACTTGCAATATATATTTGTTTTTGTTTCGTTCTCACTCAGAGCCTAGGCGAATACGGAAGTGGTGAAAAAGCACTGCGTCTTCGTAGTAATTCCGGCCTGGCTCGCTCGAGGCGGATTCATGGAGGTGAACACTGATTAAATGAGACTCTCGCCCACACTATAGTTTTGCGATCTTTAACTTAATCTAAGCGAGTGAGGGCACCCCTTGTTACAGTTAAACGAACAGAACTGCCACACTAATTTAAAACTCATAAAAGAATAAGTAACACAATAAAAATAGTGATTTTATTCAAAATCATTTCAAGCATTTCTTTTGTCTCCAAACATAAACAACGATATAAGTCCGTTATAGTAAACTACAATTTTCGAAATATAAAGTGGTTTAGAAAAAAACGTATTCGAACATCTAGACAAAAAGTCCATTTAGTAAATAGGGTTGGCATTCCCTTTTAATTCTCGGGAAAATAACTTTTACTCAGAAAAGGAGTGTGCTCAATCGTAAAGAATACGTTTTATGTCAAGGGTTGGCCCTTGTCCTCAACGTAAATAATTGTTAAGTAAAGTTGCTTCAAATATACTGTAGCAATAGTCGTCTTCAGTTCATACTACCTACAGCAATAGTTGGTAGTTTATTTAAGTTTAATTAACGATGAATGATAAGTAGTAACTAACTACGTTATATACGACTTTATACGAAAAGTTTTTGTTAATTTTGTAAGTGACGCACAATTTTATATTTATATTGTTAAGGTTTATTAATTTTTCTATTATATCTAAAGACATGTGTATGTACTAATTTGTAATCGGTTTCGTTTTCTTAAATATACTGGAGCGCGTACGAAGGAGCCCACCTACCTCCTTTCTTTTTTTCTTTAGAATTAATATACCGCGGTAACTAGTCAGCCAGTCGTCCTCGCACCCGGCACTCAACGAAACGTCTCTTTGTACGCGCTCATATGCTCCAAAGTCTACGGGTTTTGTTCCATCGCCTATAAATTCAGTTATAATATTTAATTATAATAAAAACCTTAAAAATCAAATAATAAAAACGTCTAAAGATGAAAGCGCCGCGGCTAGTGTATCGGCTCAGACAGCGACAACCTGGCATAAAGTGTCTCATTCAGACCGCCTCTACCCAAATTATTCGAAACCTTTTTATCGAATATCGGTTACGGTTTTAGTTATATTTTTATTTTCGGTTACAGTTACGGAGCGCCGTAACATCCCTGGTTTAAACTACACCAACCGTGTACAAATTGATAAACTACATGTTATGATAAATTCTCAGATATGCAGGTTTCATCAAAGGAATTGGAAAATTGGAGTTGCAACCAGGATTCCAAAATAACCCCCATGCCCGGGGAACTGCTGCAAAACAACCAAAAGCCGTAAAGCTATTCGAAACGCACCACAGGCCTTGCTGATGAGTTAGAACTCGAAATAGCGCATTTCGAAGTTGTTTATAACAATATTCTTTTTTCTTCACTAAAAGATTATTAGATTAGATATTAGTAATAAAATATTTAATAAAGAAAAGTTATCTTAAATAATATAAAAAGAACCTTATAATGTATGTGAATATACACGAAAATATGTCGTCTAAATTTTCTTCTCTAATCCTGAAATAAAACCTTGAAGTAATCCCAATTTAGCAACACTTTACACGAGATAAAAAAAGCGGCCACGTGAAACAAGTGATCATTTTTATAAACGAGAAAATTTTCATTTTAAGTGACACGCTGCCTTTGTACATGATAAAATGTGTTATTTCTAATTTTATATTGTCCATTACCCCATGTTACACTTTAAAGTGTTACATTTTATATCACGTGTAAGTAAATAAATTATATGTTGAGGATTTTTTGGATATTCAGTTGATTTTCTATTCTACATAGTTCTTAAAAATGATTTGTATGTTTTGTATTGAGATGTATTTCTTGATTATACCACCTACATCTGTTCAAAGAGAAAACATGATACCACCCCTACATCGATATAGTTTTTAGTTCTAATCCATTACGTAAAAGTAAAAAGAAAAGAACATCACAGCAACCGAAAACAAAAAACGACATTCTGCGGTTGTTTTAACAAACAGTAGCTAACCAGACGAGTTAAAAGCCCTGGCAACACACACGAGCACCGCCTAGATTAAAGCGGTCTTGTGTATGGCAACATAAATTTGGCAACAATGCAATCAGCGCTATATTGATCAGTGCACGACATATATTATATACGCATTTTAACTATTAGTAAAAACAGTAAAACAGTAAATATCGTTTCTATTTAATACGAGAGGTTGACCAGGAGGACGCTGGAGTGAAGTCGTTCCAATAGGTGTTAGTGTTAGTTAGTGCATGTCCTCAATCTGTCCAAAATTCAAGGTCATTTAACAAAAAAAAATGTATCTAAGAAGTTACGTTAAGTTTTAATACATGAAATAAAGTCACTAGTGACAACCCTATGCAAACCAATAAGGCTGTCAATGGCGCTAACCAAATAATCCTCTGGAAATAAAAGCGATTGTATGAAGCTGGCGCGTGATTTCACTACAACGCGTTTACCGCATGAGTTGATTACGGTAGTCTGAAGAATTTTAGGAATATTTTGATACAAATGATACAAATCTTGCAAGGTTCGACCTACTAGCAGCGCGCAAGGCACAAGCCTGCTCGTAATTAAGGCCAGATTGTTAAAAGGTTTAATTGAGATCGCAATTGTCGGGAGCTTTAAATTGCCAGAACGACTGCTATCTACAATTGCTATTGACAACCTTGGAGCTCAGTTAGTAGTGACCGTGCCTGCCAAGCGAAGGGTCCCGGTTTCAATTCCGGCAAACATGTATGTGACGGATAATTATTTTATCTTGGTTCGTGGGTGTACCTGCCACCTGCAACCCAGGGAATCCTAGTGCGGGGGATTGAGTGTGAGTATTAAAAAATTACAGGTGGTACTGACGCTTTACTTACCTTCCAAAGCGGTACTGACCCTTTACTTACTTCCGAAGCAAAAAAGCGCTCAAACACTTTTGGTACTAGTAATGATCTATCGAAATCGAACATCGGTCGATACATCACAAGTGACGTGGGACGTCGCACTGTGAGCGCCTTTCACGGATATACAACACATGAAACGCTATATAAAATATACAATCCCAATTCGTTATCTTAACTAATCAAAGGAAAATAACCAAATATTGTTACGTTTGTCTGCCTTTCTGAAACGATATCACGGAAAAATCAGAACAGAAATTAAGTTAAAATTAACATATTTATAAATTATGTTATGAATATTATTATAATTATCTAGGAAAAATTTTGTTCCCTCGGTATGAGATAAAAAAAAATAAGTGAAATATTATAAAACGTTCCAGTGCAAGTACGATTTGTAAAGGCTTTGTTAACAGCGTAACTAGCAGGGTTAGGTTTCTGTATGATCCAATATGAAAACGCCATTGTAATTGTTGTTCAAGCTCTACCTTATCTGTAAGATGTATGATGACACTTGTCTTTGGAACGTAAATTTAATATATTTAATTTTTTTAGCTTTTAACATAAGGCGGTTATCATGTAAACCAGTGTGACGCTTACGAAAAAATATTATTTAAATCGTCAAAACATTGTTTTCTTGTATCTACTTTAAATGCTACGGAGATGTCATCAGCAAACAATATGGTTGTACACAAGAGGAAGGAAGCCCGAGTTAGTTTATTGCTGGATATACGATGCGATATCAATCACTTTTAAAATTAATTTGTCAATTCGTAGTTTAATATCACCTGATTTATTACATCTTTACATTGTAACCATTCTCATTAATTTGTGGAACAAGTAGGCGGAAATATGTTAATTAATTCCGACAACTAATAGGTCGATAAATAGATTGATTCGCAAAATTTGAGATAAGAGACGAATTCCAACTCGACTCTGCCGTGCGAGAGACCGACGTTAAAACCACTAAACCAGGCTATCACTGATATCTATTGAAACGAAGCATGAAGTGATTGTTAGATTGTTACGGCGAACCCTTCGCGTTGTACTTGTTCGTGGGTATACAAACGAGTTATGTCTGTATTGAGTGTATTATCATCATATGCCTGTGTATATCAATCAAAACGAGGATAACAATCATTAAATTGTAATAAAGTGTTTCTCGTATATGTTCAGGTGCGAGGTTCACCTTGCAGTCAGTCATTATGGTCATGGATCATTACGTAGGGAGAAATGTTAATTCGTATACATATCACAATAATTAGGTGAGAGACGAAGGTGTGTTTTGGGATGAAAAGGCTCTATTCATCCTGGAACTGAAGGAAATGAGGCCAGGGCCCTTTTGTTTTGGCTCGCAGGGCGACAAATACAATACCGTCGATACCTATTGGTGGCGGGAGGGTTCTTTAGCTGCCTGCCATCCTACCCCATTCCTTTTAAAATCAATGAAATGTTTTAGCATGTTTAAGTTACTAAGAGAGTTGATTAATAAAGCGATAAGAGCGAATTAATTAGTAGACCGGTAACGCTTTCGTAACGAAGGTCACTTCGTCAAAACAATGAGACTCATTTTAAACATAAAAACTGCAAAACACTAATAGATGCAACCTCTATATTTCGTGGTGATTTCGTCTTGGCCAACCTTCGGAGGTGACTACGTGAAGTTGGAACATTGTCAGCGTTCACTCAGAAGACAATACCATCTCGGCGCCGTCCACCAGACGCCACGCATTGGGATTAAGGTTGGTGAATTCCCTTTTTGGTGTGTGCATTTTTTATGTCGAGTGTAATGCCCAGAACGGAATGTCCTATACAGTCCACGATTCGCCTTCTACCACCCTATATTTTGGGCCCCCGGGTTCGAAGAAGTAAATACTCAACTACGAGTATTACAAGCCCGGCGAAACAAAAATTCTCGCAAACAAGTATTATTTGGCCACTTTTATTTTTGAACTGAGTTTCTTGGTGATATTATATGACAACATATGCATACTCTAAAACTGTTTAACAGTAAAGTTACGAACAACATAACATGAAGTAATTCATTGATTTTGTTATTCAAAACTAGATGGCGCTGTTTGGTATTTTCAACGCACAGTCCAGGGTCCCATATCTTCCCCTGCACTAAACTGAAATTATATACACAACGTTTGTGATAATTATTTAGAGTTATCTAAATGTATTTGTAATGTCGTAAGACTATGCAATTATGAAGAAAAACATTGTGATTCTGTCTGAAGATAATTTTTACAGCTGCGCGGAACAACCGACCTAGATGAAAGTAACAGCGTGGCGATATACGGTTATCTGAAAACAATTTAAGCCATTACAACTCCAATTAGGGGTAGCAATTTGATAAAGTATGAACTGCCTGCACTTAACGCTACCGACTATTGTAGTTTTAGCGAACATGTAAAGGAAAGGAATTACAATCTCACCAAACTTTCTGAACCATTCATATTTTTAGCCAATTTCATGGCAGAGTAAAAGTAGTTTATGAACGTATTCGTGATAGTGTTCGGGGTGGTTGCACAAATATGTTTTGTTTTATTCTTCTGGTTGTACTGGGAAAACATTTTATAAAAAATATTTTAGCAACTATCCGCCAACAAGGATGTCATCAAGAATAGTTACGGCATTATTTTCGGGTGGCATGATAGCGCACATACCACGTTTAAAATCATAATTAGATAGCAATGACAACTTAGTTTACAATTGAGAGGATTAGAATTCTTAAAGATTCCTGTCTTATCGTGCGTTAGTGTATTATGATTCTCAGGAAGCCTGTTAAAAACAATTTTTGCATGAGATAAATCAAAACAGTCTACCTATTTGTTTTAATGGATACTTTCGTATAACTGTTCCTGTGGTTGTACGAGGCTCGAGGGCAGGTTATGTGTGTAAAAAAATACTTGTGTGAAATCTATTCACTTGACGCAACATACAAGCATAAAGAGGTAGAAATCTTCATGCTATAGTATTGTCATAATATGAAGATCGCTTGCAGAGCACTGAATTGTTGGATCAAATAAAATGGCCTATTAATTTACGCCAAAACCTTCTATCTGTAAGTGGTCATATTGTTTCAGTCTATAGTGATGCTCTTATGTTAGGTCGAGAGAACTTTTGGTACCTCGAGCGATCTATTTTTACACCTAAAAACTATCAGGTGCGTGCCAGAGTACAAAAGACACGGCAATGAATCGAACAATCGAGCAACGTGATGCTTATCTCATGTAATTGGAATTCCTGCTCATAAAATAGTCCTCAAAATCTACTGTTAAGTGTGTTTCTAAATATGTGACCCTTGAAGTTGTGCAGTGGCATTCGATTAAAAATAAAACGATGTTGAAGTGGAAATATTGACTAGATGGACATGGGTGAACAGGTTATTGTACTAAAAATTTCCTTTATACCTAACATTTTTTTCATTTTAAACACGCAGAACTTCCAAACAACGTTTGCATTTTAATAAAGCGCAAGGACAGACACTCCAAACTTCTGGTGTAGAACTCACAAGTCCGTGCTTCCTGCACGGTTATCTTTATGAGGCCTTTTCCCGTGTGAGCATTTCGAACTCTGCCTGTTTTTGTGATGACATAACATTATGTCCCTTTTCCTGTGCCCAACAAAGTACGCCTTATTTTAAAATATTTTTTATGATCAATTACCGTTTCCCAATTTGTAGACGCACTGAATTATAGTTAATTCTAGTTCTCAATATTTTAAAGACAGTAAGACACATCATTGCCGCTTCGTCTTCCGAGACCACTCACGGTAGGGATTTGTTGAAGCGATGGCGTAGTTTGACGTTCGAAAAGTGTTTGTAAAAACCAACTTCGAATAAATATTATTTCATTTCATTCAAACGGGACTGTCCAGACTAGACTGTCCTGTCAAAGTGGGAGGTAACGTCACGTTACATACACATGCGGCCGAGGCTGTGAAGTACTGAATACATATTACCTAACAGTAGGTGAATATTTATGGCGTGCCTATTAAAAAACTTATTTTCAAATTTTACTCGTTCCAGTACGGCCGTGGGAACAAATTGCGGCGCTCGACTTCAAAATTTGTGCCGCATAACTTGTTAGAACTTTTATCAGCAAATACTCTGAATCTGGGTAAAATATCTCTAAGATAACGCAATTTAAGCGACGGCCTCCGGAATGAGATTATCTGCCCTGACGTGATATATGGAGTTCCCGCGAACTAATTAGCCGTGGTTTACGTCAGCGGCGGAATTTATTCTGTTTTTCATGCAAGTATATACTTATACAGCCGACAGACATCTAGAGAGACAAGATTTAGCACGCACCAAAGTACACAGAAAATATATTATAATTTTCGATCGGTTTACATATCAAGCATACATCAAATCTTCTTATATTTACATACTTCATTATCATATATACAGCTAACTAATTAACATATAGTTCACACAGTCCTACAACCACATCAGGATGCCCATATTATGAATATCCGAAAAGAAATAAAGTGAAAAAATAACATCAGGCCAAAAGAAAAACTAAAATTCTACCCCACCAGGAATGATTAGTAGAACTCTTCGCTTAGGCAGGGTCACTAACCTCTACCAACTTAACCACATGATCATCATTTACAGTGAACTGTACATTTAAATGACACAGTGTGTGAGGTACAGTCGGGACTGCATTAACATTTATTAGATTTGTTATATATATTCCAATGCAACACAACTGCTATGGATAAAAAATATTTTCCAATTGTCATCTTAACATGACTGTGATAAGTTCTAAGCTGTCTAACTGAGCTAGGAATTGCTTAGGGATATCCACACAAAGAAAACACGTCCGTTATCGTCCACGTTTGAATTAGGAGAGAAGAAGAACATCCTACCTATATATTTATTACGTATCAAAAGATTCCTAACTAGACATACATAACAGACCGTTGAGGTCATAACCCGACCTATTTATTACACAGCAGTAGTTCATTGATGGTTTAGGGAATTTTAATAATTATATTTTTTTTTTTCTTCAGAAATTTTACAATGGAGATATTGCAATACTTACTAATCTCGACATGGTTGTCATCATATTTGGCGTTGTTGTTGCTGTCGTCCGTCTGCAACGCCATCATCATATCGATAAAGTCACCTCGCTTCTCTTGCGACCCTGAAAAGCATTACATTACAGAATTTACCTGCTTTGTTTTATTTTTTGTGTCTTTTTATAGTTCGTATAATTTTGCAAATTAACTTTACCTACTATGTCATGGCTACTTACAGTATATATATTATACATCGCTATTTGGGGCATACAGTATAGCCGTTACCACGATCTAAATAGAGGGGCTACGCTAGAACGAGTAAATCTCACACTTCTGTCTCAAAATGGAGTGATACCAATCTTGTGAGACTCAACGCGCCAAAACAGGCGTGTCTATTCACCGTCAAATTAGTCCGTTCAGAGTGCATTCTTGAAGTATACCGACCGCTTTTATTGAACAGAAATCTTTTTGAACCTTAGTTTTGGACGGTTCTTTGAATCCAGAGCTACAGCAGCTGCACGGAAGCTAGGTGTCCCAGCACACCAAAACAACCTTTAACCCTACATAAAACTCAGGTTCGGCCGTATGTTGAGTACTGCTGTCCCATGTGGGCCGGTGCTGCCAAATGTCACCAGTCGGCATTGGATTCAACGGAGAGGCGTATAATAAGGTTTATTGATGACCTATAATTGGTCGAGACCAACCCTCTGAGCCCTGAACACTGGCGCAATGTCGCTAATCGCGCTGTGTGTGTGTACGTGAACCAACCTGTTTTTATAGGGTAATTTTAGGGATCATGCACAGGAGTTACACGATTTGATTACCACATCCCCTTTTCACTATCAAACGACTCGACGTACGGTGATTATCCATCCTTTTGTCGTAAACAACCCTCAGTTACTGACGAGGTGTTTCGCTTTATCGTTTGTTATGCGTACAACGATGGGTTGGAATTTGTTGCCCGCGGAGGTGTTTCCATCGCATTCGGAGTACATCATATTAAATAAAAAACCTTTACCTTATTCCGAGCTAATGTGCTTTAATATCAAATGCTACACTGCCTCTAACCATCAGGTGGAAGTGTAGTCAAGATTTACTTATAATAAGTAAAAAAAAATACGAAGAGGTCGAAATACCAGCGTATACTACCAGCACCCGAATTACTCGTGTCATAGAAAAACGTATATATATGTAATTGTTCCTTTACTTATAATATGTATCTGTTTATAAATGTAGGTATTCGCATGTATGTATAACTTTATTTTAACCTAATAAGCCGCTCTTCGTGCCTCTGTGCTTGGTCCAATGGTTAGCTGATAGAGAATACATTCAGCACTTAGCTCGACTTTTGTACCAGGATTTTGTTTGCTTTGGACAACAAAGGGTAAATAAATAAATAAATGTAAAATTAAACAAAATAATCATTTGTATTATGAGATGGAGTTTGTCATGTTAGCCAATAGCTGTTGCTAGGTGAACAACGCACAATAACATAAATATTAAAAATGTAAATAAACGTTTCTGTTACTACGGACGACTTAAAAATAAGTTAAAACTGATGTTAAAATATTGTTACCACTAAGATGTACGTACCGTCTTCTCGAGCTCTGAGGACACTCTTCACTATGTTGTAAAAGAAGTCGTGCGTTTTTTTCGGTATGATTCTCATACGGAAGAACAGCACAAAGGCTGGCCAAAACTGACGCATGGTCCTAGAATAATTAATCATTTAATTACTAAGAGTTACTTATATACGACAACCAACCGTTCCCATCGTTGTGCAATCAAATATCTTACGTTTTATGAACTAAATACAAGGAAAGGAGAATAATGTTCTAGCAACAATAAATACATACTTACAGTAAGAGATGAGAGTTTGCCCTTGCCCCCCAGTTTACATTATGATTTACAGTAAAATATTTTATATCTAGAGATAGATTGACATCCAAAAAATTTCATTAAAACATAAGAGATTAGAAGATACCACATAAATAAAAATCGTTATACCAGTAGATGATAAAACTTATATTAGAAGGTTACATACTTCTCAAAAATATTGTACGGAGTTAGCTCATAAAACGCGTGTAGCGCAGCTGCGAAGGGGTCATCCGGATTGTCCATGACTCCGCTTTTCAGTCCAAAAGCGCACGGTACAATAGCATCAGCCGTGTAACCTCCGATCAGCTTTTCTGAGTTCACTACAGCTTCAGAAATTCCATTGTCATCTTCTTTATCAGCACGTATACCGTCATTTTCATTATTTTTGGCTGCATTTTTGGTCTTGTTAACAATACTTCTCACACGGATGGTAAACTCGTTGGCTGTATTTTCTATTAATGGAAACATTCCCCTCAATTTGTTTGGTCTGAAAAAACGTGACATTCTTAATTTTTTTATTGATAAATAAAATATATAGACTTAATATGCCATCAGTAATTTGGAAATAACATTTTGACTCACGAAAATATTGGCGAAATCTTAGCTCTGAGTTTCTTCCACTCATTGCCTCTTAGGAACAATACGGATCCCGCCAGTGGATCCAGTTCCTTATTGAAGAAGAATCCTCGGTCCGTGAAGTTATGAAAGTCATTTACGCAGATCCTCTTGATCAGAGCTGGATCCTGAACGACGAGGGTACGTTGGAAGAATTGATGGGTGCCTGAGAATAATGTTCTAGCAACATTAAATACTGACATTTCTTATAGTCGAAAGGTCAGACAAAAGACAAAAAAAATAAAAGTACAGACAGAGAGACACTACAGATAGATAGATTTTATATAGTCTATCATCTGCGCAATTACGTATTCCCATTAAAATACCACTTAGCATTAAGATCGGTCAAGCAGTTCTTGAGTTATCTCGGGACATACAGATTTTTATAAATGGTCAAGGTGATGTCAGTGAGTCATAACGAATATTTATCATGAAATTTTACAAAAAAGTTCAATGTACAGACAGGCTCAACAGATTTATATGGTACTATAGATTATGCTGTACGTCTACGTGTTACCGAACTCCTCAAAAAACAATATATCGATTTTGATAAGAAAATATTGTGTATATTTAATTGGGTTCCTAGATCACTTGCATTCAATAAGTTAAAACAATTAAACCCGGTAGTAGATGGTGCCACAAATGAATTCCCGTAAATTAATTTTTATTTATTTTTTCTCGTTTGGATAGGGCTAAATAAACAAAATAATAAAAATTCACATTAAAATCTACAACAGACAGTAGACGAAAGGTCCAAATTTTATCGAAGGCCGAATATAAAAAGTTGAAAGAAAACACATCTGCCTACCAGGGATCTCGAACGAGATATATATTACCTGGACATTTGTATCTTGATCTTATTATGGGTAAGAATTGAATCCAGGACTTTGCTCTTGATAAATAAAGTATCAAACCGAATTAGCGCATTGTCAATCCATTTTAACTTAAATGGAATATTAATGTAATGTATTGTATTATACGTAGATAATTAATGCTTTTGTTTAAACTTTACAGCTAAATTGGTCACTAGTTTTCCCACTGTAAGTTAGATCCCTTGCCGGGCAGACATATAAATAGCAGATATACGATATACTAATGGTAGTTCTCAAATCTCAATTGTTGGTTTCAATGTGTATGCAAACAACCCGCGAAATGGGACACCTTTGTTTTTTGTGAAACATATCTGAATTTAAATGTAAATTTATTTCTGAGTTTAACGTCCGTTTTTTATTCGTGCTTTATGTATTTCAAGTATACCCATACATCTTTATTCGGTCTGGTTGTAAACAATTTAACCCATGAAGAACGCTTACAATAGATCGGTTTTTTTTGTGAATTCATAAATCCAATCAACATGTTAATTTTGATTGACTCTTTGCTTAATAAATGTAGGGGTTGAAACCAATTTGTCCTATGGTTTTATTACGTCAATCTGTCGACCCTCTAACACGGTTTGCCTTTGCATGACGAAAGAAGTGTCCTAAATTAAGATCTCGACTTGACGTAGCAACGTATGTGTCATATTTGTGTTTTGGTTTTCCCAGACCCTATTCTAGTGTCATCATTAGTACAAACATTCATGTTCAAACATAGCCCATAGCAAAACTGTTTTTGTCAATCGTAATTCATCGAACTAGTTACGGAACTTAGTGCACGGTAGATAGACGGATGATTTCGAGTAGCAAAAAATATCTTCAGCGCTTAGTCTGTCCCGTTTATCATCAAATTAGTATTAATCTACTTTGAAAAAACCCACGAGCATAATATATGGTAGTAGGTATACCTCTAGATATACGAATCACCTCTCTCCCTTCCACGATGGCAACATGTACTTTTAATTAATAAAGTGTTTCACTCCGACAGGGAGCAGCGTCAGTGTAAGTAGACTGTACGATTGCTAACCAGCAAGATGACTTCAGAAGGAGACAGTCAGTACCAACATTCGTCGTGCTCGCAGATTGTTGCAATGTATATTTATACCAATTCAGTAATAATTATTTTGAACAAAGTAACGCCTAATACTATTAATCCGTTAACATCGTTAATGTCAATGGTTTTCGGTTGATATAAGAACTTGCGATACCTGGGTTGGATATTAACATCCAATCCACACTGATGAAATTTAATGGAGTATTCTCCACGCCTCTTCAATTGTGTTGAAAGATTCGAGCCCAACAATAACTTATAATTATTTGAAGCCATATATATTATATAGATTTTGATAAAGAAAATAACTTACCTATGAATCTTTCATTCTTGTATTGATCATAGATCCTCTTGAAACAAATTCCGCCCTGCTCTTTGAATGTGGCCACAGTCCCAATGTGGCCCACCAGAGGCCACGCCGGGGGCGAAATAATACCCCGATTGTACCAATAGTCGTGGTCGTAAGTCAAAAGGGTCAATACCCCTGTCCCGACTAACGTGACAGCGAGAACATACCATAACACTGTACTCCCGAAGGTGCAATATTGCATGGCCCATAGTAGGAACAAATCTATTTGAACCAAAGACCGCTTTAACCCGAACATTTTAGATAGATATCACAGCTAGGTCATGGTCTTCACTGGAACGGAAGTACACAACTGCAATTTTGTTATAATTGTTATTTTTATAATTATCGATATGTAATTGACGACATCTCATAACAAGTGTGCCGTTTTGAGTTGCGACACCTCTCTAGATTTTTTTAACTAGAGATGTTAAAAATATGAACTTTCGGATCCGGACATGGATACAGATATATGAATAATATTTTACCGGTTTCGGTTACGGTTACGGATATGAAATTTCGTTAACTATATATATATAATGTAAAAAAATTATAAAATATATTTAAAAGGTAACATTTTAGCTTTCTGTCTTGGTATTATTTAGTAAAGTATAATAATGGAAAAAAACCTTAAAAATAAATAAAAAAATCTGCCTCAAGATTCTCAAGGTCGAGACATCGAAAACCTGTCATAACACGTTATGACATTCATTTTGACTCTGCCATCTGAAATTATTCGAAGCTTTTTTTTGGATTCGGTTACGGTTCCAGATGTATTTTTATTTCGAATATCCGATAGTTTTGGTTACGATTACAGAGCTCCATAGCATCCCTGTTTTACCTACCAACATATTTATAATGCTTATAATTTCTACCTTCATATTTGAAATTACATATTGCATTATATTTATTAATTTATTGAATTTTACTAAGCAAAATCTTTATATCTAGTTTTGTGCATATTTTTTAAACATAAAAAATGCACACGCCTGTAATCTGTTAAGAAGTGGCCGTTCGAGAGTACAGACTAAGTAAGTAAGTAACGTACCTAACTTTAGACTCATTTTTTATTTGAATCCGAACCTTCGACTTGAGAGTACAATTGTACATAATAGAATGTCATTTTTCCAACTTTCTCTTTACTGTACTTATAGAATATAAGTAAAGTTAATTCCATCTAGATCATCTTATGCTAACTAGAATATATTCAATAGGGAGAATTAAACCCTAATTTAACACTTTCTTATGTCAGCAACTACCACATCCCAATCACATCCGTAACACAACAATCATCGACACGTTGCCATCCAAGAGCGAGCGAAAATCAGCTTTTTAATTAGCTCTCGTACACCACATCCAAAACACGTCGAAACATGGTATCGATGATTCTAGAAGGAAGGTAATGGCTGGCCCAGGTGGATAAAAAAACCTTCTGCCATGTACGTACATCATAGGGAATCTGCATGGTAAAGAGCCCAGCGACCACCAGCGAAAGACCTGGATCCTTATCCAATATTCAACATACATTTGCACGTCCGTTCTGTACCGAGTGCTTGGAGGAGCCTTGATTCTAAAGGTAGCGCTCCGTCTACGTCAAAGTCTTCTATCAAAGAGCTTCCAGGACAATGACTCTTCAGTTCAGTAAACAGCTTCAATTTCAGTCGGTAAAGCTACGCTCTGGTGCTAATCGATCTCGTGTTACATAAAATTTGGTACTGCTAATATATCCAAGAATATTTTTAGTTCCCTGTATATATTGAAGGACTTTTCGTATAAGTTTTTCAGTAATTTCGACATGAGGTCCTATAAATATTATTATAATATTTTTATTACTGTGATGGGAATTGTTTTTGCTTTTATTTCGGTCTCAATAGTTACAAATCTTATTTTTGCATTATCTAACGATATGAGTCACTAATTTTGGATAGATTTTCATGTATATATGCATTTTAAATTTGAACTTTATTCATAAATATATTTGTTGATACGATGTAGACCAACGTGGAGGTAACATTAGACGTCTTTTTGATACCATTACAAAATTGTTTGAGGCCATTTAAGAATAAAGTTTCCGCTACTACTTAACCTGCCGAGTACGCAGTCTAATAATAGATGCAAGATAGGCACTTCCGGTGTCTAGCTCGCGTCAGCTCCCTTGTGATAAGAGCACCTAACTTCCAAGTTAGTTAACAGTTGACTACCTCTTTTATAATATTAATTCAGTTTGAGGTAAATTGATTTAATTAACTTTGTTGGGCCTCCCCGACTTAATTTAAGTTAAAAAACTAATTATTAATTATCTTGATATGTAACCTATGTCTATTTGGAATAACATACCTTTGATGTAGTAAAATATTTATTTCTCAAAATTCGCGCTGTCGATTAAGCCCAAAATCATATGAAAGTTAAAATCGCAAAATGTTTATTACGCATTTTTATTTTAAAAAATATGACATAAATTCCTAAATCCTGTCCTAGGATAAAAAGGTAGAGATTCCGCTAATTTTTTTTTTTTTTCACTATGAAAGTGATCTATGGCAGTGATTTAACAACTTAGGACAGGTTAATCCACACACGTCACGGGGCAAGTAGCATTTGAAATATTACTATATCTTAAATCTATTCTATTATAAGGCTTAAATTTTTGAGAAATTATTACAAAACACAATTCAATATGAAGATTCATTAACAACGTTAAGAGACACCAAAAACAATAAACTTAATTTTATTATTAGTAAAACACTTAATAACCACTGCCTTTTTTTATTCAGAACACACCTCAGCACACACAAAATAAAGGGCCGAGCTCGGACATCTCGTTAATCGGAGCAAGCGTTCGGTATCGCGAAGCGTGTCGAGCGACGCGTGCGCTCAGAGAACATTACTCGCAGCTACTCGCGGCGCCGGCGCACGCAACTTGTTGCTGTAACAGTGAAAGTGAGGCAGGGCCGCCACCGAAAGATCTCTTAAAGTGTGCTAAAACAGCAAGGTATACTTAATATAAAACTTACTAAGTGAAAAGTTACAATGATTTATTTATTTATTTCTACAGTATATTTATTTATGTATTAAGCAGTCAAAAACTCCTTCAGTCAAAGTCAAAAAGTAAAAAAATCTGTCTTCTGATCCTAACGTGGTCACCGATAAACATACACAACACACTTTGAGAACATCGCTAATGGAAGTAGAAGTAATGAGTCGTAAAAAGTGGCAAAAAAATTCAATTAACGTTATTGAACATTACTGTAATTATACTTGGGTTTCATTAGAATTGGCTGATCATCGGCTGCGGTGACCGCTAGACTCTCAGTAGATTGCCTGCACGTTCATGTGAATAAGAAAAATCCAAGTGTACATATTATTTTATATTTGCAGACTTTAAAATAAATAAACAACTAAATATTTTATACATAACAAAAAAATATTACCAAGTCCGACCCCGCTTTTTCTCATTGACATTACATCATTGTTTTCCAAGTGTTACACTCGTCATCTTAATCCAAATATGGAATACAAATTAATTATAATCAAACTATTTCATAAATTTAAAAAGTTAGTCAATTTATGAGTGCTATTTGAAATAAAGAACAAACTGTATTATGTGTTGAAGTAAAGTTGATATTATATGAAGGAAGGTCGCACACGATAAGTATATTTATTTCTGATTACATACTGATGTACTCGTATGATTGATTCCCCAAATGGTGGGTCGCTATCCGTCATCGATATTGAGCTATAAAAACAAAATGCTGGGTCACAAGATTAGGAAATACCCGGTATTTTGTGTTGAAAGCAATAATACTCATAAATGATCCGGTCGAATGGCCCGTCGCGCGCCGAGTGAGAGAGAAAAACTGATTTGCTATCTCCTTCGTGTTTTCTAATAATACTTGTAAACTAACTCGTGTCGTATCTGGTATGAAAAGGCATCTACGAACCTTGAATCCAAGCCTTCCCTGGTCACAGATGTGGCCGTGCCGTCCGATCAGTCCTGTTGGAGATCGCTTGTTCTGTAACACCCGGCTTAATCCAGCTTAATCTCAGTACAACTTGGAAGGCGAGCGTCAGTGATGCCTCTGTACAATACATGTCTAATATCAGCAGTGATCTCCTATAGCCAGGTAGTCCGTCTTCTTGTTCGTCAGATATAGACGTAAAAACAATTTAATTATTACAGTATACATAAACAAACGTTATGTATAATATTCCATTTTATAATAGATAGATAGATAGATTACATAGATTATAATTACAGCTATATTTTCAGACAGGCAGATAAAATATTTATTTTGTGGATTTTACAATGAGCTTCATTTTTATTAACACACAGACACGAATAGTTATTTTACTCTACATTATTAATAGATTTTAAAAAATAAAACACCCACACACTTAGAAACCTAGACTAGACTCCCTGTGTTACGGATAATAAATAGATATATAATTCGCAAAAAACCAAATACAGACAATAATTTCATCATCATATACTCTTTATATTTAAAAGGAACCCACTCCGGGCTTTTTTCTATACTTTAAATAAATAAACTTCAAATCAATTCATAGAAAACTATGACTAACCTTTGAGAAGTTTCACACTATCTTCAGAATCCGTCAACAAATTTACACTATATTTAAAGATAATCGACAATACGTCATAAACAACGGAGTTATGGTTGTGCATACAAAAAAATATACACGTACGCACCACCATAAAACCTTATCTATCTAAATAAGTAATTTGAAAAGATAAATGTATAAAGAAACATTTTCACAACTAATTTACCAAATTAAGTGTCGAGTCTTATGACGAAACCTGCACACCAGAGAATTCACCAAGGTATATGAAACCTGCCAACCCGCAATTGGTCATCGTAGACTTAACCCAGTAAGACAGGAGACCAGAACCAAGTCGTGGAACAGTTATGTATAGTAATAATGATGATAATGACATACATATATTAAAATAATTGCGATAAATTGGGGCTGTCACTCCACGCGTGAACCCAAGGGTTGAAAGAAATGTTCTAGTACATATATAGGTAGAAGTAACAGAACAAGTTTTAGGAACATACGCTGTAATTTATATTCCTGTATTCCGGTTATTGATATACTGCTGTGTGAGGTTTTTTTTACATTATCGGACCGTGCGCCGCCGAGTTGAGTACTTGTTGGATGACATAATTTAGTAGGGTTGGCATCCGCTCTTTAAATATTATAACAATCATATACTACATCATGATTTATAATATGCCTTATTACAAATAAAATAAAGGTAAGAATTCAGCCGTAACTTTATCAATTCTACGGTACGGTGAAATGTTTCACAAGTGTATCAGCCAGCTCCCACACTTCCTTTTCAGTTGGCAACATTTAGGTGATTTTCTTTTACTGAATTTTAAAAGGACCACTTGCCATCAGGTGTCCCATCTTCTCGGTTGTCAACTAGTTACATATTCAAAAATATTTTATAGCTATATTTGAACATTATATATTTGTAGATAAATCATGTTTAGTTATACTAAAATCTTTGTATAGTTAAATCCAGTCAGAAATTCACTAAAGAACTGTGCCGACGAGATTCAGCCATATGAGCGTTCGAACATTCTACAAGTGCCCTAAGACTGTAATAATGGATTATTTCAGAACAACCAATACTCCAGTAAGTAAGTTCAATCGCCGCACAAACGTGTGCGACATAATAAAAGTGGGTTTATGCCGTCGGAAAAAAATTTAACGACTTTTGAATTTCGCATTTTTAACTGCCTTCCACGAAGTCAAGCCGTAATGTTCATTCGGAGGGCCAATAACCACACCGCTTCGTTGCGACAAAATTGGTAACATTTATGGTTGTGTTGTTGCGACGTGGTCAGTGCCGACTGGTGTCTCAAGTAAAAGTGTTTAAGGCCATATTGCACGTTTAGTGTAACTCATGTACTTTCGAGTTTGTTATGAGACAACGAGATGTGACGCGCAGATTTTCGCACAATTTCTTCATAAAAACAAGATTCTAGCCGTATTGGGGCGGCCTAGAATACTGTTCCCAATCCCACGCTGGCAGAACAAGGTGTCGTAAGAGGCGTC
>DWPT01000960.1:0-20643 GCA_018251895.1 Agathymus mariae mariae
ATTGTTATAATTAAATATCAATAAATAATAATTATAACAACAACGTTCTATATAATATTATCTATAATACTCGTATTTATTGTACTATCATAAAAGGTTTCTCTGAGAATGTAAGCTTTATATACAAAAAGAAATCCCCATGCAAACTCTGGTATTCAGTGGTTAAAAATAGTTCAGAGCGTTATAAATATTTGTATACGTGTTTAATCTCCAAGTGAGCTCATTTGTGCACAATGCGTTACGTAGACGACCTTGAACTTGTTGATGAATCTTGAAATAAAAAGCCAACGCTCAGTCAGGCAAAGTCACCGTTTAAAACGAGGATCGATACAAATTATTTGGCAGTAATGGAAAAAAATCAATACTATATGATTTATTTATTTCATTATAGTAAAACAACAAAAAATCAATGGTTTTTAGAATTATCGTAAATCTTTCAGGATAACTAATCGTGTTGTAACAAGTCTGTCACGATGTAGTTTGTACAAATTTAGTAACATTAGTGAGGCACTAAAACACCGTTCGGGTTCAATGAATATGCTAATTTATACACATATATACCTACTATATGATAGCCTATTTCTAACCGGAATAACGTATCAAAATCAAATGTTAACAGATTTTTTCATATAAGTGCCTTGATTCCGGAGATAATATTCCGCATATAGACAAACTTGCAAAATTCGAAATCTCTTTATTATTATATTTATATAGATTAGTATAAGTAGGGATATAATCATTAAATATTGCGTTAAGTTATAATTATTATTGAATGAGGGCACTGTATTCCTAGCATTATCTACAAAACATTATTGTTACGCTGAAATTAGTGGGCGTATACAGATAGATACTTATATTAATCACCAATTACAATCGTCTGAGAATGAGCGCGTTTGAAAATATGAATTTCCATTCATTGTTAAACTAAGCTTTCTAACTGCGTAATTTCTTTTACGCAGCCCTTCTGGATTAGGATCAATACTAGACATATACTAGTGTCGCATATAACCTAGCGGACATTCGCTGGTTTTTCAATGTCTATCCGTTCTACGCACAATAGGTTGTGATGTGTTATGTAGTTTTATAGGCAATGTGTGATCAACTCACAATGATGTCATCGGGCATCAAACATGTAAATTATATTTGACGACAACTGTACATTTTCAGTTTAACCCATGGGACATACCAGATTCATATATTACCAATCTCTTGTATACTTATTATTAACAAACATTCAGTACAATCAAACATTATTTCACGTACACATAAAAGATTAATTAGCTTACTACTATATATATATATATATATATATATATATATATATAAGTACATACGGATAAGTCGTTCGCAGTAGGTACATTTCGAATAGTTAACTAAGCGGGATTTCAGTGAGTGACATTTATGTGACAAACCATTGTATTTTCTCGAGTTATACGCGTTCGTTATGTTATATTTGTGTGCGTCCATGCCACTGCAACAGAAAATTCTAGTGCGGCGGTTTGAGTGTATGAATGTTTATATGAATATTTTATTTTTTATCTATATAATTAAAAAGCATTTTTTATGATAATAGCCGACAAACGAGCAGACGAGCCATCTGATGTTAAGTGGTCATCACCGCCCACGGACATCAGCAACACCAAAGGTATCACTGAGGCGTCGTCGGCCAGGAAATGAGAAGGTAAAAAAGAAGGTACGTATATCGTGTCATAGAGGTCATCACTCGAAAACGGCGTGACAGATTAGGCTGATTTTTTTGTTGAGTTTAAAATTATTTAAGCAAAGTTCGCATGAAATAAAACAAAAAAAAAACTAAAAATTTTTTGCTATTTTTGTATCAAAAGCTCAATAAAAATATGTTCAGTTGGACAATTTTGTTCGATTCGCGTGGATAAATCCCTTCTTCACTAATATATAATGCACTACTTAAACCACTGAATATAGTGTGCCATATTCGATATGCACTGATTGAAAATTATATAAGTAGAATTTTAAATTAAAAAATAATATATATGTCTCATATTACCATGCGTTTGCGCAACATTCATTCGATTCAAGTAAAATTTTGTAAATGTAAATAATATTAAACGTAAAGCGCGTACAATAATTAGCTACATAACTACAGATTAAATCTGGCATTTCCGATGGACTAGTATACAAGAACAAACAACTAAATTACTAGTTGTAACATCAAACTTACCTTCTAGTGATGTCCAAGTTCTGTTCTCTGTGCACATTATCACTCAAGTTAAGGTAGACGAATAAACAGAAGAGCAGAACGAAGAGTACGAGGACTTGGCTGCGTCGCGAGCGGCACCATCGCTTTGACATTCTAGAAATCTGTGAACAACGGAATTTTGTTATGAAAAGTTCCTCAAGGGCAGCGTCCGCCGAACACGAGTGGAACTTTAGGATGCGTTTTGACTGCGTACCCGCGCATTGACATGTCGGATTAATTCGCTTCGTGCATAAAACAAAAAGTAATTTACACGAAATGAATAACTTCCTTGGAAGTTTTTTAAGACTGGGGTTAAAAATTTTGATTTTTTAAATTTCTTTTCTAAACTCAACGGACAGATTTAGTTGTATATTGTGATAGGCTTGATGTTTACAATAAGCATTAAAAAAATTAAAACAAAAATATTTTTTTTTATATGTGCGAGTCAAAAATTCTGTGTAAACTTTGGAAAGATAATATAATTTATCTATGCATTACTCAGAAGTTATTGATGAAACGAAAAAGGAAAAGTATCGCATTCATGCAAGAAACTGATGGAAAAAACCAGCTTTCACTATTTATCAGAAACTATGAATAAATCTGTAAAAACGTAGAAAGTTCTCGAACACTTTTTAACAGACTTTGAAAACGGAGGAGGTTCTCAATTCGTTTGTATTTTTTTATGCTTATTACCAAAGAACTCTGTAATTTATTAACGGATTCAGAAAATTCCTTTTTTGGTTGAGAAAGTATACTTCCCGTTTGGTCCCACTTAAATTCAAAGGAAAATACCACCCCTGACGGTGAAAAATAGGAGATGATATCAAAAAATTCACCTTCTTCAAATTGAAGTCTGTTTGTTTTTGTTAAAATATTGACTTGTTTAACTATACACTTTTATTCCATTCATCAGCCCTTCGAAGTCCGCTGTTGGACAATAGGCCACCCCTAACTTGCGCCCCTTTAACCGACCCTGAGCCCTCTGAGTTCCTCGAAAACCAGCTGTCTTTTCGGGTCATCAGTTCATCTGGTCGGAGGGCGTCCTTTTTGCCAACACGTGGTCATAAATAAAAAGTAGCAAAATTAAATCATGAGTACTATAATTATACTCAAAAACCCTGTGTTGCCGATAAGGTAAACCTGTTAAACGTAAATCGGACTCTCGTAGTACAGAGTTCCATACACTGAAAATACAATTGACCTTATACTTTAATTATCATGTCTTCGTCATCCGGTGAAACAAACAGGACTTTTTATGAAGAATCTAATGTGTGCAGTGGTGTGGCGGATTGATGATATTCGACCAATATGGCATTTCCATAAGAAAAATAACTTCCAACGCACGTTACACACAATAGTGACATGAAAAACTCTTCGATTTTCATTATTTTAGATGCACACATGATCTAATTAACCACACACGTATTTTTGGAACTAACTAAGTAATCCTGACATTAAATTTGTTCATCACTCTCTTAGACATCAAGGATGCCAGAAAAAGGGATCAAAATAGACATGATATGGGCACAGTTCCGTGCGTCTCAAGTAAGCAATTTAGTAATTATTTAGTTGTTGTTATTACCTAAAAATAGAGAGCAACTTCACTGAAAATGACTCAATTTTAATAATAATATTCATACACCATAAAGTACAGATGGCGACATACCTACATTACATCTACATAAAGAATAAATTTAACGGTGTAGACAATTTCGTAACCAAACGCAGGACAAACGAAGCAACCAATAGTTAACTATGTATTCATATAACGACACCACAATTTGTTACAGATATCCATACATACACATACAAAAGTGGCAGATAAATCTCATTTATTATGCTTCTAAGATGATAAAACATGGAAGAGGAGAACATTTCATGGTATTCATATGCTATATTAAAACTATATTTACATTACATCAAACATCAAAAAATTAATGAAAAATAATGAAATCTATTAACAAACAGATATAAGAAAATGATATTGAAACGTTTTGTCCTTCGAGATAAGTATAGAGAATATCTAGTTTTTTATCGCCCACGGACGTCAGCAAGACCGAAGCTATCACTTATGCGTTATCGGCCAGGAAATGACAAGGTACGAAAGAAAGCACTGGCTCTCAAGTCCCCAGCCTGAACACGATGAGTAGCTTGGTGGCTGTCTCCAGCAGGAAGGTGGTAGCTAGCCAGGCAAGCTTCACGGAAAAATAATAATATTAAAAACTTAATAATACTGATAATGTTATCCATACATTAAGCCCTACCATTAAGCACCAGGCTTTTGTCGCCTCTTACGACACGTGTCCAGCCAGCGTGGAATCGGGGGAGTATTGTGTTATCAATTGTCCATACCAATCGCAACCCGAGGACGACGAGTAGGCGTCGAGTATACAATACAATACACTTAATTGTACACCAAGAGTAATTGGTAAGATATTTGGTACATATTTCGTAAGAACAGAACCTGACCTCATTCGTCCCCTTAAAATAAATTATGGTATTTAGCAAACTTAAGTTTAAAAATAAAAATCATTAATGGTTGAGGTTAAGATTTAAGGAATTTGAAAAATCAACCCCTTTAAATTTCTATTTATTTTCTTAACATAAAACGTCTGAAAAATAAAATCCAATGACTTTTGATTTTAAACCTTACAGCCATGTTTTTAAGTGAATCGGGAGCGGATTACTAATGATTTGTTTCCGATTATGTAGGTACAGCACTTTCATATGTCACTGATAACATCAGAATGTTTTATCACAATATGTATGATGGGCAGTTAACGCTAGCGCCGCACATATTAGGAAATCTAGGTTATCGTATTTTGAAGTAAAAAAATTATTTTATTATCATTTATAGATAATTAAATCCACGAAAACAAACGACATTATCAATAATTTCTTTACCAGTATTTTATCAAAATTAAGCTTTACTTCTATAGTCATTACATGCCTGTAGAAATCTTTGTATCTAGGTACACATAACGAAACAGACCAAACTGGAAGTAAGGCACACCTTGGAATACCTTGATATTTTTTTTAATCGTACTATACTACTATATCGAAAGAAACAATCTTTGATATAGTATCATGATGCAATAATATAAATTTCTAAGTTGAAATGCTTTCTAGTCATGAAAACTACCTTAAAAATCGTCACATTCTGCGTGATACTTGGATAAATAGTCACAGGTAAACAGAATAACTAACATGAGGATTATTGTATCGCATCGCAGCTGCATTGTATCGAAACTACTAAGAACAGGGATATTTGAATACTTGTGAAGAAGCAAAATCTAGGTCGCACACAAAGCATATCAAATCAGTTTGTTCAGTTGCATAGTTATATACTTAAGTTTATGGAAACAAGAGAATAAAATTTAAATGACCTATAAGTAAGTAATAAAAAAGTCTTAGTACCCACCATAATGTTGTCGTAATATTTTTTATTGAACACATACTTTACAAATATTTTTATTTTATTACACTTGTAAACAGTTGCATTATATAGAATCTTGCAAAAGTGTATTTTGGATAGGGATTTTAGTAAAGTGTTAACATTTGCCTTTAGATAATACTTCAATTACTTTTTCTTAAAATATTTTATTCATTGCATGTCAACCTTATAATCTTATTCATAGGAACCCTATCTACCAAATAATTCTGAGCGGAGGTATTCTTCTAGTAGATGAATGTTTGTTTTTGAGTCTTATTTACCTATGTATGTATGTAATCATCTATGTAAGTACATGTCACCTGCAATACAGGGAAGCCTAGTGTGCATGTATAATGGAGCATATGAATCTTTATTTTCATTTTCAGATGTTTTAATCCCTCACTCATTTAAATCTCACTCATTATTTGGCGATTAAATTTTGAAAAATGGAATGCTGTCACTTCAGATACAATCATTATATGTATTGTGTTAACTTAACATAGATAACTTTAATTTTGTGTTGTTTTTATTTCTTTGTTTTTTCTGCTTTGTTTTTTTGCATCCACTTGATTGGATTCATATTTTATAAATAAAAATTATATCAATGACTACAGTAAATTCATATAGGAGTCCAATATTCATATCGCCCACATATTAACTTATTCAAATACATATACACTCACATATGATTCAAAGCAAATAAAATGTATCTTATCTTATTTTAACAGAATTATATGATTTGGCAACATGTTGTGACAAAAAGAACCAATTGTAATTTAATTGAGATTCTTATTTTGAACATGAATGTACACTACATTTGATCATTTCTAACTCCATGGGATTATTCAGCCCAAAGTAATACTTATTTGCAAGATAATGTAACTAATTTTGTTTCTAAAAACTAAGGTGTCCAACTGTAGACTTTTTAAATAAATCCAGCCAAGTTTAATATATGTTATTAATATATTTCTTGATATGAGGTACATAATGGAAACAGTATTTACTTAAGATGTATAAATGATATTTAAAATAAATTTTACATGAAAATCTGTATGAATTACAAATGAAATTAATTAAACCTTTCCACTACTTTTCTACTTTGCAATTGTTTGTTTTGTAAACATCTTAATTTTCTTCTGGGACTTTTCTTAGCTACAAATAAATTAAAATTTATTTAATCTAGCTGACGCAAATAAATGGGTCCTGATAATTATGAGTCAAATAAATGTTTAAGTCTTGATTGTGAATTTCTCATTTTTATATTCTCGCAACGTTGTTGTACATGGATAAAATAATTTTTAAAACCATAAATGTTATTAATGAATAAATTTAATTATTCCATTTTTATATCCAGTGATAAATAAGTTACATTACACACAACATCGCAGGTATCGTATTAATAAACGACTTACACAATTTATCTTGAAACCGCAGACTGCAGGACTCTTTAAAAATCGATGATTTTCACAAAGTAGAAAAACGCAAATAACAAGTTACAAATTTATCAAACCACTAAACATCAAAAACAGAACACTACCGATGGCACAGAGAAGATCCAGCAAATTAAAAGTCAATCGTTGAATTCGATATTTACAATTTTATCATCGTCGAATTACACGGACTAACAACTCTGACAAAAAATAAATTTTGCTACCACATAACACAAGCAGATACTGTAGTAATGCAACACTTTTAGCACTCATCGACTCAAACATATGACGTCACTGACGTAAACTGTGTCGAATGTTTCCACATTTAATATTACTTTTACCCTATGTTTTTGAAAATGAATTTCTTAAATAGCTTAAAAGTAATTTTACATTTCACTCATGATTTAGGGTGGCATAATAAAAATAAGTACAAATATTTTGGAATGATGTATTATCTTCTTAGTAATTCTCACAAAAAAATTGAGAGTCATACATAAAATATGTTTCGTCAATTCAAGATGGCTGTGTTTTTTGATAAATTGGTAAACAATAAAAATTAACTTTTAGAATTTAAAAAATGGAAAAAAAATTATACGATGTCAATTTCATAGATTACCACGAAGCTATACGGAAAAACCACGATTGACTTATTAAACTATTTGTAACAATCGGATTAAAGTGGAAACTGACAGAACATTTTCAATGTCTTAAGAATAGAATAGTAAATAGAATAGAATCCAATAATACCAAATAATATACACGTATCGTATCGGCGATAATGAAAATATGTGATAAATTTAGTTTTTTTTTTATCACCAAAGTATATATTTAAATGACTTATTTGTATTAGTCGTAAATTGTATGAATTTTAATAATTTTTTCTTTGAATTAAATTAAATTCGTTAACTCAACCAGTTTTGAAATAATTTAGAAACGCGTATTTATTTACCAATTCAATATCTTATTACTCATAATAAATATTTTATTTAATGATGTTGATACAGACTTATTATTATTATTATTCCAATAATATTTATTAAATGGTACAAAGATTTACTGACCGTATACGGGAAGAAGTATTAAGATTAATAAGCAAATATTATATATATATTCAAAGCTAGTTTACTTTAAATATCCTAAGTCCCTCGTAAATAAATTTATCAATATATATTGTTTTTACTGAAAAATAGGAAGAATTTTTTGATAATAGAAACAATACATATTTAGGACGCCAACGAAATGTATATAATATATATAACGCCGACTGTTATTTCCCGATCTTGACCTTGTAATTTTTGTTGGAAATTCTATGTCCGATTTATTATACATTCCACCGTTTTTTTATAATAATAGAACATAAAAGAAAGATTCCATTGAGTTTTATTAAACAAGGACTGAATAGGATTTAAAAGTTTGAGATGAATAATTTGTTTCGATACAAATTATTATTATATATAGTAAAAAAAGATAGTCGAGTATTTCTTCAAATCGGGCTTCTTTTTATCTTCCTTATTAATTCTTAAAGTCATAGGATAGGAAGGTTTTAATTGCGTTTAATACGCAATATTATTTTAAAATGCAACTATCTTAAAAACGCTTACAATTATATAACCACGTAGGTGTATACACCAAGGTGGCCGATGTATAGAGTAACTCAAATAAATGATCAATGAGTAATAAGTTCGATTCAATCAACTGAGACAATTACTGTAATCTATTTCTTTACGCGTTTTATAACAAATATACTTAGTTTAAAATGCCAAACATAATATTTTATTGCTTAAGTGTTAAGTCGCCTTAAAAAAAAAATAGGACAAGATGGAAATAATGGATAAATTCCTCTGTCCACCAGTTAATTTTGGGTGAACGTTAAGAATCCCTTGCAATTGTTAAAACAACGGTCTTAGTTTTTATTACCAGATAGCAGTTAAGTCACGTCGGATGCCTTCGAATGGCATAAGAACCTTGGTTACTTGAATTGGTCACTAACCTCTCCACTACCCACAGTGGAATAGCATAAAAAAATAGCATGGTGGAGTACGCTCAAAGCCTACACAGTTACGCAGTGAGACCTCAGCGAGCCGGTAATGGGTTGGTAATGGGTTGAAGTTGAAGGTTGTTTGCATAATAATACAGACCTATCTAAATGCCTAATAATACATAGACAGTAATAATAATATATTTTAGCCATTGATCGATCAATGTAGTTCATCTCAGCTTTTAAAAGATATGTCGACACCGCCCTCTGTGCTGGTAAGCAGAAGGTGGAACAGGTAAACCCCTACCACTGACAGCTGAGATACCACGGATATGAGGGTGCGCATGACGCACCCCTCTTCTTAGCGCCTTCTGCCCCAAGCAGCGGTTGCATCCGATGACGGTTTACAGGCGACAAAACCAAAGCCAATATCAGGTGCTGGTTAGTAGGTAAGCACCTAGGTCTATCGTGAGTCCCACATAGCCAGAGCAGCCAGCTGCGTTGGTATGCATGAGGATTCACCCACTCCCTCTCGCGCACAGCCGTAGGATAGACATTTCTTCTTGCTTGGGCGCAACAAAAAATAATTACAACAGATCATTCGATCGACGGTGGTCGCCGGGTGCACCCGTTGTATCTTGATAACATTAAAGCTTTATTTTAATTTATTATTTATCAAAACTTAATATTTCTTTACATGTTTCATATTTATTGCTATATATCATGTATTTATTTATATACTAATCAACTAACTACTTATCAACCGTATTTTTTAAATGTTGATATTTTTTTGTAGCGAAAATTTCTATCAGGGATGTTATGGAGCTCCGTATCCGTAACCGAAACTATCGGATATCAGAAATAAAAATATATCCGAATTCATAATCGAATCCGATAAAAATATTTCAAATAATTTCTTTGTCTGAGCTAGATACATACGTATGTATGTTTACTATCCGTGAGATAGATACATGCGTGGATTTATATAAAATATACTAGTGTTAATGAAAGATGGGACATAGCTTTTTAATTGAATATTTAATTCTTTGATAAGATGATCGAAAATTATCTTGGCTAAATTATAGTTAAATTACTTAATAACCGATATGATTGTATAGCAGGTGACTACATCTTATGTTTATAAATGAGTAAACTTTGTGTCGTGGCCAGGTCATAGAATTGACAATTTAATAAAATTACCAACTTACATTAAATTTTGCTTTTCATGATGTGGCCTAACATTGTGACAAAATCGTTAAATATAATTATGTTGTCTGATGAGACGATCTGTCTCATCGATAGATCAGCCATTTCATGAAAATGTCAATTGTAGCCAACTCATAATATAGTCGGCGATAAAACAGTATAATAATTAATTTAGTTTTAATATTTCTTGGTGGTAATAAATTCTAATATTACCAACCCATTCTCATAGCGAGCTTGATCAACCTCTCACATTGTAATCTACGAAGTAGCTTACAATAGATCAAGTGAAAACCTATCTACCTACTAGTAGCTTTATTTATTCAAAATGTCTGGATAACTAGACAAAAGTTGAAATTTTAAAATAATTTGTTCATAAATAAAAAAGAAAAACACGCAATTATAAGGTTTTGTTGCATATTGAAGTACATTATTATGTTGTTGGAAAATAATGCGACAGCATGAATTATAACAAAAGACCAGCGACATTGATAGTAATAGTAGTATTAGTGCGCAAAACTTAATTTCTGATGTAACATAAACAATAGCAACTTGTAAGTTAAGTAACCGATGTAGGAAATAGTAGCGATAAGTCGAGTCAAGGCAGTGACCTATTGCCCTAGAAACTGCCACTTGGCCACAGTCAGTGTGCTCAACACGCCTATGTGACACTGACGTGAACTTCAAATTGATTTTACGCATTTATTCTGACCAATTAAGCTAAGCTAATCAAGGTAAGCTAAACTATTTTTATTTATTACCCGACGGGATTCGTGTAACCGAATTTGAGTGATCACCACTTTCTAGAACTTGAGCAACAATTATTAAATCTTCTGAATCCATTTCTTGATGACCTAAAGTAGTGCTTCCTTAAGTAGGTACACCTAAAAAATTAAGTTTATATACAAATGTTGTGCTTTCCTAATACTTATTTTGGAACCAAAGTTTTTGTATCCCGCATCGCCTCTACAACTGTATTCGAATATATTGTCAGCCTGTTTCCTCTACGTATATGACACCACATTGGCCAAGAACAATACATTAAGAGCTGACTTTATTCTTTTCAGTTCGAAAGGATGATCTGTTTAAACTTCATTCTACGGGAGTTCGTCTCATACGTTGAGCACTATCAATAGACCTCGGTGGCCTCTTCTATAATATTATTTAAACTGAATCACTTATAATTGAAGTATATTCAGTTTGAATATTGAAAACATACAAACCTATGCTTAGACTAAGTCTTAAAATAAATACTTTTGCGTTCCGGTCGAAAGAGTTAGATAGTGGAACTGGCCTTCATATGAGAATACAAGTATATGCCATGAACTAGTCAACCATTGTTAGGTCGATAGCAGTATATACCGGTAATAGCGTTGAACTCGAATGTACGTTTTAAATTTTGGTCAGTAATTTATTCAGCCAGTAAATCGTACATTTTTAGTGTAACATAAAATTTCAATTTTATGGGTTAGTTACATAATATTTATTTGTTAAATAATATAAGCCATTAACATGCAAACTTACATTCCAAGTCAGTCTAGTAATCATAGGTAATGCGTGAATACACATTGATGAAAATCATGATATTTTTTTGTCTTGTAGTATTGCTGGTTCAACACTGTGACAGATATATAATGAGTAGGTGCAGTAATGGATCAAAGAGTCTGTTGCCTAAACCATTGTAATTTAAAAATAAACAAAATACATGTGCGATTTATTATCTTTGTATTATCGACAATACGATAAAAATCTGATAAGTTATTAATGAACGTGGTTTAAATACAATTATCTTACAATTATTAGATAATGTGCGGCAATTAGATCTAAAGGCCGATTTACAATTGGAATTCCATCTAATCAGCTGATCAATCTAATTCACAAATGTTTAAGTACAAAGTGTTAAGTGGTCGCTGCAATTGTAAATTTCTAAGTGTCGGTTTTTTATAGTCTACCATATTACTCCGACCAGTAGAAATACTGGGAATCTCCTAACCTACGGACTTATTTCAGTAAAATGATCCGTAGAACAAGTTAATACCAAAATAATAGTTTTACTTAAAACCAACACATATAAGTGTTAATAAACAGCCTACTTTATAAATAAACATCTCAATTGAATTGTAATTTGTTCTTTTACTTATTATTCATACAAACTTTAAATATTTCAGAGCCCTCAATGCAACCCTCCGTCTTAATAATTCTACAATTGTTATTCTTAACAACATCAGCAGACAAGCGATGCCGCGGAATATATTTTGACGAAAAATACTTCGACGTTAATATAATTAAAGATGGCGTTAACAATCTTCACAGTTTAGCCTACAGTAGACATGATAACACTGTTTACTTCACCTTCGACCAAATCTCTAGTACATCCACCAGGTCGTTAGGATACCTGAATTTAGACACGTACACGGCTTACGTCATAGATGGTATAAGAAACGCCACAGCGATAGCCATAGATAGATTTTATAATAAGGTGTATGTTGGAGGGTCAGATGGTCTGTTCAAAATTAACGATAGAAAGATCCCCGAGAGACTACCAATCCAAGATGATATACGAAGTATGCATTATAAAAACAATCTATACTTCACGAACGGCAGAAAAGAAGCATATAAATTTGAAGATGGATACGCGGAGTTGGTTCGTGAATTGCAAGGAGTAGAGGTGGATAACATGATCTTGGATAATGATAATAACATATTTTTTCTTCAAGGAAAGAAGCTATTTCGAATCAAACTTGGAACCAGAGCTGTGAATTCTCATGAAAGACACGAAGTCACTGCCATCGCGACGGATGTGAATTCAAAGGCGTATGTATGTACCAATAAGGGTGTATATTTTTATAATAAGTATAAATATGTCTTAGATAAAGTATCAGACATGACAAATTTGAAAGCCCTGTCATTTAATATGCTCAATGAGCCAATTTATGCTGTATCAGATTATATAGTTAAACTTAGCTCAAATCCGTTGCCATGTTTTGAAGATTAAATTAATTAAGAATGTAAACTGTGTTTTTTTTACAACGTATTAACAGTTATTTAAAAGTTTTCTTACCTAGGTATTTAATTATAACCATAAAAAATAATTTTAGGGTTAATTTGTATGAGCTAGTGCTCGCCGAGCGGTCGACATTCAACCCCATTTAGTAAATAATGTTGTTATAAAAATAATTTGATAACCATAAAGATCGTTGATAGCTGCCACATAAACATGATAATTTATTTTTTATTTTTTAAATTAGTTCTTACTTAGGTAATGAAAAATATGTTACCTAGTTTAAATTATTAAGCAAACGAAAGGATTTGAAAGTTATGATCACAATTTAGATTTATTTTGTATTATTTATTGATATATAATAATATGGTGATCTTATATCACTATTACAAATACAATAAAAAGATTGTCTAATGTTTCTTCAAATCGAATGAGGATTGTCAATGATTGGCTGAATGTAGTTAAAACTGTCAATTTTGTAAAGAATAATAAACATTTACTAACGACTGACAAAGACGTAAACGTCACCAAAGCTATAAAAAAGTTGTCTCTGTAACCATAGTCTCATATAAATAAAAAGATTTACCAAGGTGAAATAATCAGCTGAACCATACCATGGAGATGAGGTGGATATTGTTTTCGTTCTTATGGAAGGTGGGTGCCCGTTACGCTTACAATCTATTTTCAGTATTCATTATTTTGTCACTAATTTAAGAAGCGGTCCAATTATGCGTAAAAACTCATCTACATGTAATAAAATTATAACCGATCGGTTTCTGTAAATTGAGGATATACGAGGAAAAATACTATTAGGGGCCAAGGAAAACTACTAATAACGCAATGGAACCCAAAAAAAATTGTTATTACAATTTTTGTCTGTTTGTCTGTGCGCGTTTGTGAGCTCTAATCTCCGAAACGGCTTAACTGATTTCGTTTTGGTTTTCACTAATGTATTGTAGAAAGCATCAGTTAATATTTAAAGTACGTTTCATTGCAATCCGTCCATGAAAAAGTTGCTAATTAATTTTAAATATATGGGAACTATTTCTTAGTGTAAGACGTAGTTTTTCCGAAGCGAAGAGAAGGCAGTTTTAGTCTCGAATAAAATTGTATTCAAATGCTTTCTTCTTTACATAATTTAATATTCACGGTTTATAAATAACATAAACATTTGACTATGTATTTAATCTCTTTGTTAATTACCTACGTCGTGGTACAATCATAAAATTTTTATATTTATTAGTAATGAAACTATAATGTGTGTGTTTACTTACATATTTTTGGAGAAATTTGGTGTATATGCGGGAGGTACCTAATCTCCGGCACCACGGTACTTGTTAGAATTTTTTTACCCTTTGAAAGGTATATTATGCCGGAGGGTCATACGCATCAAGGGTATGTGAAGTTTATAGAAAAATGGAATAAGGTTCCAAAGTAGACATTAAATTCATAGTAAAATTTACACGTATTTCGAATCTGGGTACAATTGACATAGATTTGTTAAGCGAAGTGGTCATTAATTTATCTCATAAATGTTTGCTACGGCTGGGAATCAAACACGAACGTTCGCCGTCAGGGTCACTGCACTGAGGCTCGGTCGTCTATTGTTTTAATAACTTCGTTCCAGTTGTCAGTAATCTTGAAGCGTTTCCAGCACCGTGGCAGGAGGTACCAGTTATATGCGTGTACGTGTCTCCTCACGTTCTGCGCGACCAGCGTCTATCTCCTGATGCTGTGGAACTACACGGTAGTTCCAGATCGTGCAGTCTCTTTCAGGTGTTTTTATAGATGTAATGATGTGGTAGGCTATAAATGCGACAAAAAGAGCATTCTTCTGCATGCGTGTGAGTGTTAAAGCGAGATAGAAAACGGTTTACAACTACTGTATCTGTAGTTTTTTAATTGATTATGAAATTCAATAGTCCAGTTGTGTGGTGTGGGTTCGTATCCTGGTTGTGACTTATTGTTTTTTTAAGTTATACGGTATTAATAATAATTAACGCTTAGACACACAACCCCACACTTGAAATTACTGTGTTGCCGGTGGCATGGACACTCATAAATGACACCACAAACAACCGAACCCAACGACAACTTTTATCTGTCATACAAATGTCTGCTTCGGCTGATAATTGTACCCTAGGATCTTCGATCGGCATACAGAGACTTTGCCAACTGGGCTATGGGATCACCTAATGAGTATTAGGAGATAATGATTATTTACCGTGGCAAAGGTGGATCTTCTGCTAGGCCACGTTCATGCCATACTATAAATATAACTATGTACAATACTTTAACACGGTTCAGAAATACTGTGGCGCATTCTCTAATCATATATCTCGTGAATGTGTGAATATAGTGAATGACTTGGGAAGTGACGGACCTTCCGACAATTTAAATATACACTTATTAACAGTTTCAGTTAAAGAGCCGTACCAATAGCTTAATTATAACTGGTTTTCTATCCAGACTTATACAAAAACAGCTTAGGTATAGCATTGGGAACAGTTCTGATGAGATCGGATGCGAGTTTCCGGACTTGGATCCTTATTCTGAAGAAGCCATGAGATTCAGTAAGAATGTATCCAAAATAACATGTGAAGGAGATGACTGGGTTGATTGCTATGTAAGTCCAAAATGTTCTGTTGTTTGAACAATTACCACACTTAAGAATTTTTTCGGTGTCAATTTTATGTTTTCTTCGAAGAATTTTAATGACTCACATCGCAGCTATGTGGTAGTTTAATACTGTTTAAATAGTATCTACCTACCTATAATTCGGCGATGTTCAAAGTCTTCAAAGTTGCTAATAATAATTGTGTATAATTTTTTCTAGTATTATCTGGGACATTCTAAAGTATCCTGACAATACCCCTGAAACTCAATTGAAAACATAAAAAATTTAATTAACAATATCAGTTAATTGCTTTCAGTTATCAGTATGTCAAGTGAAAAACGAAATACTTAAGAGATTTCGAAATGTTATTTGCAATTATAAAGACATTGTTTACGTTAATGATCGCAATTACTTCATCGGTACAGCGACCAGAGTTATTGGAGAAGGGAAATATAATTTAAATAGAAGTGATCATGTTAAAGTATCTTGTACGGGAAAAGATAAAACAGGGTAAAATATTTTTTAAATATAAAGTTCTTAATTTTCTAATAGATGGCGCTTTTTACAAATCTACAAATACAAGGTTATTTAATAGGGTTTGATTATTCCCTAAACAAGTAAATGTTCATAAATATTATACTACAAAGTAGTTTATATAACGCCATCTATGAAGCTCTTGTGTAATCATGGCAAGCATTTCATTAATAACGTAGTGTCATATATTATAGATAGATGGCGCAATGACCACCAATATAAGTTACTAATTTATAATAATATCATTACATTGAATATTTGCTGATGATTTTATTTAATAGATGGCTTTTTAAAGATAATTATCAGATTTAGCGATTAATAAATGATTTACCCCAAAAATAAAGACAGATTAGTAACAGGAGTAATAAAACTGCACATATATTTTTGAAAATATTATATTATTATGAATTAACTCTAAATTGGTATCTACTAAATTCCTTGGATGTACCTACTAAGAAATCTAATAAGAAAAGCTATTAGTGGCTATTTGTGATTGCATAGAGCGGCATGTATTCAGAAGTACATTAATCTGCTGTCGAAAGAATACAAATTGTTCCCCATAGAGTACCTCCTGTGATAAACGTTATAGGTTTAAGCAATTACCGGAGCGACGTTTCAACCTCACTACCTAATTCCTTTGAGGACGGCTCTATTCCGTGTGCGCACATTATCTATTGGAGTTATACCCAAATATATTATGAGTTTCTATGTAAGATTTTTACATTAAATATTGTAACAGTATATAGAGGATATATTTGTAAGAATATATTGTTAATTCCGTAATTTCAGTCTAGGTTTGCTGTCGTCACGATGGTACGGCAACAAGGCAGGGTTTCGCCCGATTTCTAGAAAGATCCCATTAGGTAGAGAGGACTCCTTGAACGTGCTCATCGTGGGTTTTGATTCCACTTCTCGCTACGGTTTTATGCGCAGGATGCCGAAGAGCTACCGGGTTCTAACGGAAGAGTTGCACGGGACTGTGCTCAAAGGGTAGGTGAACGTTGTATGGCTTATTAACACCGGCATGTGGTTGGAGTCATGACCGCGATTGGTTAAATTTTTATGCACTTTTCATGCTTCACAGGATACCTTAATGAGACCGCTGTCGGCCTCTTGCTTTTGGCATTATATATCCAAAGTAACTACTTACATTTAGGTAGACCGTCTGCTCATTTGTTGGCAATTAGCATAAAAGTGGTTCTTAATTTCAAGGAGCCAAACCCTGCAAAGAGTCATTAATGGGTTTCATAGTGATGCTTACAATCGCATTAGGAAAGTCGATATGAGTTCGTTGAATGATGAACATTTCAGATTTCACATCCTCGGAGACGGTACTCCGGCAACGCTATTTCCTCTTTTGTCAGGCAAGACCGAGTTGGAACATCCAGATTCGCGGAAAAAGTTCACCAACGGACAATTCTTGGATCCTGATCTATTTATATTTCATGAAATAAAGACTGATGGGTGAGTGATTTTCATAAGATTGTTCATGAATAGTTTTAAGGTCTCGCTCGATAGGTGCATATTTTTAAATAAGAAATTAGATTTTATACGTGAACACGTTTCAGTTTTGCTATATATGATCGCTAGTGTCATTTTTACAGTATGAAATAGGTAAAGCGACTGTTTGAAATAGTATATTATTTGACCAATTTGGTAACTGAGTCTTATTCACACAATATATCTAGTTAATTAAAAGTATGATTCAGAACTATAATAGCATTCGATAGTTTAGTATTTTATAGCAGGACATTCTCTGTCGATCCAGCAATTTTTTTTTTTTTTTTTGCTATTTGTTTATGAGAATAAAGATAACTTTTATGAGATATAATTGAAGAGAGTTAAATGAATTTTGAATTACCGTTCTTGCTTGCTTTATGATTTATTTCGCTATAGATCTATTTATCTATAGCAGCATCTACTGCAATTGAAATATGTTAAAATGTTTCATGGTCAATTTTAGAAGAAGAAATAAAAAGGAAATTAAATAATTGTATAAGTAAATGTAGCCAATCAGGGAGATGAAGATGACTACTACTATACGCAAATATCAGCCGGTTGAATCGAGTGGAACAGAGCCACGTTATCATGTTCACAGATGGTTGTCTTAGATTCAAAACTGGCTGTAACCCAATATTTTTGTTTCAGTTACCACACCGCATATTTCGAAGACATGCCCTGGATAGGATCATTCCAATACCGCTATAACGGCTTCAGTTCTTCTCCAGCCGACCATTATCTGCATGCCTTCTTCCTCGAGGAGTTCGGGTTAGGGTTGAAAATGTTATCCAGCTCCAAGTATTGCCTTGGGGCAATACCTCAATATCTTTTTATGCTCAATCTTACGAGACAGGTACTTTTTATTCTTAAATTCATTT
Organism: Agathymus mariae mariae; assembly: GCA_018251895.1. Classification (NCBI taxonomy): domain Eukaryota; kingdom Metazoa; phylum Arthropoda; class Insecta; order Lepidoptera; family Hesperiidae; genus Agathymus; species Agathymus mariae. Next base: position 18,793 of record DWPT01000960.1, read on the forward strand.
ATTTGGATGAAGCTAGCGTCTGAGCAGTCTTAATATTACTGGTCTCCAATACAATAACAGCACATGCGAAAGGTCCTAGATATATTACTTCTAATGAGGATTTGATGGATAATATTGATATGTTATTTGTGAGTGTCACTGGTGACAACTTAATGTCCGTATTTGTACTTTAAGTTGCTACCGCCGAAGCAGAAGGGACGATGAATTTACTGGTCCATGATGATGTTCGCTAAGAACTTTTCTGGTTCTTCGTTGTAAGCTGTTGCTCCAAGACGGCAACGTTGTCTATACTTGTAATGTTTTCCAACGTTCTATATGCTAGCCACGGTGTGAAGTGGCAACGTTGAAGATTTCTTCGTATTCGCTTTCGCGTCATTCACCTTTTTTGAAATCCATCTATAAAAATAGAAATTCAATACAAAACATTAATATGGCGAAGATCTTTCTGGGCATGAACACCAGTGACCACTTCAACCACGTTGGCCGTCTTCCGAATTTTACCGACCGATAAAAGTACCGGTCGGTGTTTATATACTGTGATGAAATCGAAAAAAAACCTCTATCTGAATACGAATTAACTCAGCTGCAATATGATCTATTATTATCTATCTATAAAGAGGTTCTCAGGAATTATTAGCTTTAAAATATTTGCAGTTTATGGCGATGGAAGGAAAAAAATTTTGCTTCACTTTTATTGCGGATATATCACACGATGATTTTAATATGATCACTACCGCGGATAATGATTTTGTGGAATTCCTCAGAGAGTTTAAAGAGTCTGGAAAACTGAACGACACACTGCTTATAGTGATGGGTGATCATGGGACAAGGTAACCAGAAATATTCCCCTTGAAATGTAATTTAAAAAGAGTCTGTCGGGTATGCTCATGATATACTAATAAGTCAACAAGCCGCCAGACAATAAGTCACTGTTATAATTATCAGGAAGGATTGCCTTATGAGTAAAAAAAAATTATCTAGATAATATAAACATTTCACGATGTATTTTTTCATTTACATAATGTCACCTCACAGGATTATCTGTGAACATTTGTTTAGCGATAAAACTGCATTTTGTACATTTTATACATACGTAATTATCCTTACTAATGTTGTAAAATTGTGTAGTCAACTGGCGTATAATAAAAAGAGATAAATAAAGTTAATATATAAATATGCAAAGACTAAACATTATTTTATCTTCCTTTTGTTCAACTCAGTACCTATCGACGAGCTTTAGTATTATCAAAAAACAGTTTCAGTCAACATTATTTTATGATTATGATTAAATATCGAACACTAGTTGGACATAAGTGGATATTATTTATGATTATACTTCAACCAAACATAAGTAATTAAGCAAGTCACAGGAGGATTTATATGTATTATACCGGAATTTCAGATTTTCACCGATCCGTGAGACGTATCAAGGTAAAATTGAGGAACGATTACCACTGATGGCTGTCGTTTTACCGGAAAAACTTATGCAAGAGAGACCCGAAGCTTTATCAGCACTGAAAGAAAACGATAAGATTTTGACTACTCCCTTCGATGTCCACACAACCGTTCTGGACGTTATGGGTTTGAAAAGGCTAGCAAATGGGTTTAAAGTTGCTGGATCAGATCTTTTGAGAGGCATCAGTTTGATAGAACGCGTAAGAATCAGAATGAAAAGTCGATTAAGTGTTAGTCACGTGCCCGATGAGAGTTCTCATCGCGATCATTTCGGAAACCGTACCTCGAATGGTTTTCTTAGTGCTCATCTATGCTATAATCAGTGCCTGAAGTCGAAGGTGTTCGAGCAGTGTGTGTTGCCAGTGATAACATATGGATCCGAGACGTGGTGCTTCA